>FIZR01021277.1:0-13357 GCA_900060175.1 Ferrisia virgata | reverse complement strand
TCCTTCATAAAATAAGTCCACTGATGTCATTCCAGGCCATAAAAATCTGTCCACTGATGCCGTCACATTGTTGATTGTCCACTAATGTCATCTAATGTTGACGGTCAACTGTTGACGATTTTTCCAGAATGCGCTATTAAACATCTTTCGAGGTTAAAGGTTGAAAAATCGATAAAAATTCACCTGAATTGGGAAAAAAATTGTTAAAAATTGTCGAAAATTGGGTAAAAATTGCCTAAAATGGGTAAAATTTCTGATGATCAAAATCAGTAAAAAATATTGAAAAATACGTGAAAATTGGTAAAAATTAGTGAAAAGGGCAGAGAATTGAATTAGAATTAGAAAAAATCGTTGTAAGTGATCAAATATTGGATAAAAATTTGTTAAAAATTGATAAAAAGTTTGAAAGATGTTTAAAATCATCAAAAATTGAGGAGAATTTCTTTGAAAAATTGATAAAAAGTGCTAAAAATTAATCAAAAGCGAAAAAAATGTTGAAAAACATGTGAAAATTTGCATAAAATTATTAAAAAGTATCAAACATTGAGCAAAAATTAACTAAAACCATTAAAAACTATCGAAAATTGATCTAAAATCACAAAATTATCCTGAAAAATATTTGAAAATTGACTAAACATCGTTGATAATCATTGAAAACTGGATAAAAATTTGACAAAAAAAGGTAAAAAAAGTACGAAATATTGAGCAAAAATTCGGAAAAAATTGAAAAACAGCTAAAAATTGTTTTAAATTTTGAAAAAACCCATTGAAAATAATCGAAAATTGATTAAAAATCTGATAAAGACGCGTAAAAAGTTGGAAAAATTGATCACAATTCATGAAAAAATGTTAAAAAATAAATGAGAATTGAACTAAATTATGAAAAAAATTCTTGAAAATCATGGAAAATTGATTAAAAATTTAAAATAAAATGGGTAAAGTGCGGAAAATTGATCAAAAATCATGAAAAAAATAGGTAAAACCGATATAAATCAAAGGAAAAAATCAAAAATCATTGAAATTTTACAAAAGTTCGATGAAAATGGACGAAAATTAACCTATAATACGGAAAAATATCGTTTAAAATGGTCGAAAGTTGGGTGAAAAATTTCCTAAAATGGGGAAAATTTGCAGAAATCTGATCAAAAATTTGTAAAAAAAATCGTTGAAAATCAGTGAAAGTTTGATAACAATTTTATAAAAATGGATAATATTGATCAAAAATCGGGTGAAAATGTTGAAAAATGTGTGAAAATTGACCGAAATTGGAACATCATGAAAATTAATCGCCCATGTCAGCTTTATTATTTCTTGAACATTCGTCATGGCGGTTACTCTTTTTTGAAAACAAAATTCGTCTTCAATTATCAAATACTCATAATCATAATAAGCTTAGATATTTAAATATAAACAATAACCAAATTTTAACTTATAAAATCAACTGTTACACTTTTCTTCACTTCTTCAAATTTTATTTAATTATTTTTCATGTAGCAAAATAAAAACTATAGAATCATCTCTGCGCCAAGTTTTTTTTAGTAAATCTCGTATTCAAGACTGAAGCTCTCGTCAGGTTGGATATTTTAACATATAATACAAAAATCAACCTATGCTTAAAAGATCTTTCGTGGTGGTTAAACGCGACGATTTTCACAGAATTACTCCCCCCCCTCCCCTACCAATGCTAAGGCGTATCCATTTCATTTGGTTCCGGTAGTTTTTATGCATACTCTTTCCATCTTTAGCTAAGTTTCGTTCAAATGGGAGCCGGACAGTTTATTAGGTTTCCTTGTGAGTGTAATGCCTATATATATATATTACCTTTACCTCTTTGTACGAGCTTATTTATAACTTATATGTAAGTATGCGGTAGAATATACGAATTTTTATTCCAATACGGAATAATCTTTCTTACGATGTATCTGTGTAACTTCCTTAAGCGTATTGTAAAGATTGACGAGGTAACGCAGGCTTATCCGCTATTTCGATGATAAAAATTGAATACATTCATGCGTCATTGTAGGTCTAGGTAATATAGATACCTATACAGATACCTAGCTTACGTATGTGTTAAAAGTAGGTAGATCCTTTGTAAAGCGCCGCGTCGTATCAAGTCTTATTCGCATATATATACACTCGTATATACGAAAGATGACGACGTATATTTTATATTTTTTTTTATCTAAGCGCAGATTTTTTTCCCCCTTTATTTCGATTTGGATGTAGGTTTAATTCGTATATATGTATGTGTGGTATATAACAAAATGCAGAATATTTTGATGGATAAAAAATGTTTCTGCCTTGGTAAAGTTGGTATAGTGAAAAAAAAAAAAAAGAATCGAGAGAAAAGCATCTGAAGAAAAAAGTTATATGTATTTGTATGTGTGTCGAATGATATGTATGTGTGTTTTTTCATACATATTTTTTCCCCTTTCCGAGTCGAGTTACTTTTTAATGTAAAATTTATGATATGGAAATTCAAAAGCGATGTTTGATAGGGGCTCGGAATGTGTCGCGTTGATTCTTTTTTTCTTATTTCGATTTGGAATTCATTGGTGTGTTGGTATACTTATAATACAGCCTACCTACGTGTATTACGTGTGGTTAGGTTAGATCCTACATAATATAGTCCTTTTAAAGAACTCCTATATGTATTTCAGTTCTTTATATATTGGTATGTAGGTACATATAAAATAATATCTTGGTGGTATTTCGCATGCACCGTACCTCTGCCTATCACATAAGTACCAAGGAATTGAGAATGCTAGATATGCTATATATGAAAGAAGCGTCACGAGATGAAGCAAAGAATAAGATTGAAAGAAAGCGGAAAGATGGCATGAAATTGCGTTGTAATGTGAAATAAAAAATCAAACAAGGTGTTTTATCTGAAAAATTCATGCAAATGTTTCATCCTTTTTTACTGTAAGCCAGGTTACAATATGTCGGTATTTTTAGACGATGGAAAATGATTTCTTTCCATTATATTTATCATTTATTTATGTGTAAATAAATTGTCGATTATTGAAGACTGTATAGAAACAAAATGCATGACTTATACAAGGTGTCCCTCTTTGATAGTACTTCCTTCATACGATATGCAGAGCAACTCAAGTTAGACATATGTATAATGTTTTGCCTATCCTAATCATTGAAAGGGCAATGATACAAGGATATGATTTTTAGCCTGATTTTCTACACCGTATTGTCAATGAAAACCAGGCCCTTACAGTCTACCGGCTGACAGGGGCGCAGAGGGGGCAAAAAATCCGTTTTGGGGTCTTAGAAGTCCATTTAGATAATTTTTAGCTATGTCACATATTAAAATCGAAAGATGTTTAGTAGCACATTCTGGAAAAATTGTCAACAATTGACCGTCATCATTGAATGACATTAGTGGACCATCAACAGCGTAACGTCATCAGTGGACAGATTTTTACGGCCTGGAATGACATCAGTGGATACGAAGGATTGATTTTATAATTTCAAGTTGAAATGTCGAGAAAAATCAGAGATGTGACATCGGTGGACTTATTTTGTGAAAGATTGATTTTATGATTTTAAGCTGAAATGTTGAGGAAAATTAGAGATGTTATCAGTGGACTGTCAACAGTGTGACGTTATCGTTGGACAGATCATTATGTCCTGGAATGATATCAGTGGACTTATTATATGAAGGATTGGTTTTATGATTTAAGTCCAAATGTTGATAAAAATTAGAGATGTTTGAAGTTGACTCGTCAAAACAGTGGACCTTGACCTTAAATCGATTTTATGATTTTGAGTTGAAATGTCTTCATCTGTTGACCCGCCAACAGTTGACCTTGATTCTGGATTGACTTTGTGATTTTAAGTTGAAATATTAAGAAAGGTGACCATGACCTAGGATTAATTTTATAATTTTGAGTTGAAATTGCATTGATTTTAAGATTTCAAGCTGAAATGTCGAGGAAAATTAGTTGACCTTGACCCTGATTGATTTTATGATCTTAGGTTGAAATGTCTAGGAAAATCAAAGATGTTTGAAATTGACCCATGAACAATTAACCTCGACTATGGATTAATTTTATGATTTTAAGTTGAAATGTTGAGAAAAAATTAAAGATGATTGGTAGTTTACCTGTCAACAGTTGACCTGGATGGTGGATTTATTTTATGATTTCAAGACAAAATGTTGAGGAGTTGTGACGAAAATCATAAGTATCAGAACTTAAATTCTTTCTATGTTCACTCTTTTTGTGCAAAGATTACTAAATGTTTTTTTTTTAATTTTTTATTATTCCTCCTCCCCCCCCCCCTCCAAACATTAAATGCCAATTCGGTCAATCGGCTCAGTTTGACGGCGGATTAGATATATATGAGTAGGGATGATCTTGGGTCAAAATTCAGTTTTGCTTAATTTTGGAGGAGGAGTGCTGAGGATCCAAAAACACAAAAATTGCTCCTTTTTGAGTGAATCGATAGAAAATCCAAAGTTGTATAGCATATTCCAAAATCAACCTCCTAGATCAGTTAGGAGGGGAGCTATGAGGGGTTTTCCCTTTTTTGACCTTGAAAAAAAGGCTGTTCCTACCTTATCTCCCTACCTAAATGAGCTAGAAACTTGAAATTTGTTCTAGATGTGCATTTAGGGGGTTCCAACTTTTCAGCTCTATTGTATCTCCCCACAACCCCGGAAATGTGGGTTTTTTGTCAGATTTTCTTATTTTTTAAGTTTTTTAAGTTTGTTTGTGGCATAACTCTTCTTCAAATAGAGCTAAGAAGCTGAAATTTGGTATGTACATTTAGTAGATATACTACATGTATTTTTTGGGGGGTTTAACTTTTCAGCCCCATTTCACCCCTTCACATCGCCATATATGTGGTTTTTTGATTATTTGTTGTTATTTTTTGAATTTGTTCCTCGTATAACTCCCTTCGAAATTTGGCTAGGAATTTTAAATTAGGCGTGTGCATTTATTAGTGACCCTAAGCGTACCTTTTCAGGTCTCGACTTTTTATCCCCATTACATACCATCACAGCTCCAATTATGTTGTTTTTTGGTCGTTTTTTCTCATTTTTTGAGTTTGCTCCCAGCATAACTCCCCTCCAAATTGAGCTACGAGCTAGAAATTAGATATGTACACTCAGTAAGAACCTTATTGTTGAAGGGTAACGTATATCTGTGGCTTTTCAAGCAATAAAGAGGAGTACGTCGGGATTGCATATTCCACGCAGTTATTCAATATCTATGTTGAATGCATAATTCGCGAGGCTATAGAATATTGGCCTGGTGGGTATTTCCATTAAAGGAATGAAATTCTCCAATCTATAATACCAAGGGCAGTTTCGTTTTTTTTTTCATGGAAATTTAGATTTATTAAAACTTTTAGTGACTCTTTCACGAACGACTTGAAATCAAAATTTTTCAATTTTAACGAATCATTCGAGACCGTATCTAATTGAACATTGTAGAAAATTAATCGCTTGTTAAATCGTTGATGAAATTTTTCACAATTTTGAGTACGAACTGCAAATTGGCATTTCGTTGAGGAAAAAAATACAAAAAAATTGAACAGAAAAGACGGCGAAAAAGAAACGAAATCGTTTGAGGATTAAAAAAATTTATCAATACGAAAAAATACGTAACAAGTATAAGATTTTTGTCAGTCGTTGAAGTATTTTTTTTTTTTTTCTGAGGGCTTTTATGAAATTGTAAACGTGAGAAAGAGTGATTCTGATTCTGCAAAGGAGTTATATTACACGTATAGCGGCCTTTGCCGCCGTAAGGGATTGTGTAAAAATCTAAGACGGATATTACTTCCGAAAACTTTTCATTAACGTTCCCCTCGTTTCCGTTTTTTTCCTTTTCTTTTTTTTTCTCTTTGGAAGTATACTATTTACGAGAGCTTGTCGTCGTTATGCTTGTGGCTTTAAGAGAGAACTTAATTATCGTTGTTGCGAGATCGTTGGAAAATGGAAAAGTTTTAGTTTTAGAGGGTTACCACGGATCGTCTCATCGACACGAGGTTGATACTTACTTAAATAGTATTATTACGTATATATCTAGGTATACACGTGTACATTTGATTTATGTTTTTCGTTTTATTTTCCCTACAGTCTGGCATGATAAAGGTCATCATCATGAATTGGTCAAACGTCAATTATCCGTATCGTCTGACTCGAAGTTACTAGACGAAGATATCTGTGAAGAAACTCGTGTGATACTTAGACCTAAAAAGCCATCTAGACCTAAGTCCGAAGTGTTCCTTATGAAAGATCAAAACCAAAGAAGAACTAAACGATATTCGGCGTTTGGGGTAAGTTTTAAAATTCCTTATCCGAATGAAATTTATAGTTTAGTATCGTATAAATAATGATTATCGGTTACACGAATGAGAAAGCGGGGGGGGGGGACGATAAAATTTAATCTCACCTGGAATCAGCACAGCTCGAGTTGCAACATCTCAAAAAATTCCACTCAGCCTTGGGCATTTTTATACAGCTTGATAAAATTAAAACACGAGCACGTAGTTATCAAATGCGGAGCGAACGAGCGAGAGAGAGAAAGAGAGAGATTGGTAAATTATTATATCTTTGCTATGCCTTGGTTGGTAGTGTAACCTTTTTCACCCCTTTTTTTTTTCATTCGAAGAAAAAGGCGTTTTAATTTTCGGTTGAATTCTAAAAACGTTACCAGAGCCGAGAAGGGTATATAAGATGAAATTAGCGAATAAATAATTAACAAATTGTAAACGCGTTGCGCGTTGGTGTTGAGGTCGATCTCGACGCGAATACAAACGAGAAAATTCGTTCAAATAAGGATAACGAATCTACCGATTTGAATTAGATTATTGCCATCTGGCCAAGTAATGAGGTAATTTGAAAGTTTGCAAGTTTGCGAATGCTTGTCGTCTTCGAGTGTTTCGTGTATCGCACAAGAAAGACAATTTTCATTTTTCGAGTACCCGATGAAAGGTACTGCAAAATGTAATTTTCATTCAATTATGTAATCGTAGAATCAACAGGTCCGCATGTAATTTCGTGTTTTTTTTTTTTTTTTGTATTAACTACCTTTCGAACTTTACGTATCCAAAAATAAGTTTAAAGAGTTCGTATAAATTATGAATTTTATCTTTTGTTTGCATCGTTGCCTGATTTTCATTGTCGTTTGTTTTGTTTTTGCAAAATCTCATAATGAGGCAAATGTATCTTGATTATCATTTGAACGATTCAATGGGTAGAATGATTTTCATTTTTTACTTCAGGAATTTTCCCTCGTATTCATTCGAGTAGGTAACCAGGTATTCATTTTTCAATATTGGTGCTATAAGCTTAGATTGAACAGAGCTTTTCCATTATTCTGCTTGGTGTCTGACAATTGATCTGCCAAAATTAAAATTTGGGCATAACTGAATAGTGAATACCAATGAAAAAAAAAGTTACATATATAAATAAGTTGCATATGTTGAAAATTGAGGGAGTAAATATTGTTTTTGAAAATATATTGAAAGTTGGCGAATTTTCAACTATGGGAATGGATAAAGGTTGCAAAGCCGAGCAAACTTTAGCTTGTTGATTCTATGCCAAATCGAAAAATTAAAGTGCTATTGATGCATGTTAAATTTAAAAAAAAAAAAAAATGTTGAAAAGGAATAGTACCTATATTGAAAAATAGATTAAATTTTGTTCTACTCACTTTTTGTCTAACATGAAAATTGAAGGAGCTACTAGCAGATTTCATATTATTATTTTGTTTTCTTGACTTTGACCGGAGACTACGCCCCCCTCTCCTCCTTTTGAAATTGAACTGAAGGTCGGTATTTTTCATATAAATTCAGCAGGAGTCCTAGAGTGCCTTTTGGGAGGTTCCACTTAATCAATGTTACAAAAATCGTTTTTTCGGAAGATAAATTTTTTAAGATGTATAAAATCTGCCCTTTGAAGCCGTATCCAAATATTCAAAACTCCTCCCTTTTGAGATCCTTTTTCGTCTTCGCTTACAAAAAAAAGGTCATTTACAGCCGAGCCGAGTTGGTGTGTTTGAACCAGGACCGGATTAAGGAGAGCTGGATGGGCTGCAGTGCCAAGCCTCCCCGTTTGGATGTCTTTTTCAATATTTTAAATTCAATTATTTCATCGTTAAGTATAAATATTCTCCAATTCCTTAGTTTTGTCTTTAACATGATTCTAAATTTCGACGAATCAGTCAGTGCAAAGTTAGAGGTGTTCTTTAATAAAAAATTCCTTAATTAATTCTTTTCAAAAATGCCATATTCGACCAATTTTAATAATTTTTTTTCAAATTTTCGCCTGTACTGTCCTCATTTTGTTCGAGCACCCACTGTCTTACCACTAAAACCACCGTTGTTTATAAAAAAAAAATAATGAACAGAATTTTAATCAGGAACTTTATGATTATTTTGGAAGTTTTTTATAGTTCCCCCTCCCCAATACAGGTTGGGTACCTGAACGTTGTTTATTTTGAAATTCGTTTGAGGGAATTTTCCCTTTTTGAACTTGAAAACGAGCTGTTCCTCCCTCATCTTCCCTTCAGATTTAACTAGAAAGTTAGAATTTGGTAGGTAGACTTAGTAGAAGCCATGGATATGCCTTTTGGAAGTTTCAACTTTTCAGCCTCATTGCTTCCCTTTGCAGGTTCCAAGGTATGGTTTTTTGACGGGTTTTCTTATCGTTTGAGTTTATTCCTCGCATTGCTCTTCCCCCCCCCCATTGAGCTAGCTAGTAATATTTTAGTAAAAAGATTTAGTATATGTCTTATTAGATATACCTCTTGAGGGTTTTGCGTTATTATCTCCATCACACCCTCGCACAACCTGCCAATGTGCTTTATGGGGCGGTTTTTAGCATTTCTTGAACGTGTTAGGTAGATATTTTCCCTCCAAACTGAATTAGTAATTTGAAATGGGTATGCAAATTTATTGCAAGGCTTAGATGATGGGGGGGGGGGTGTCAGCCTACTCCGTTTCATTTTTTTAACCTGACTTTCTATGCCATATTGATAATGAAAACCAGGCTTTTACGCTCTATCAACCTACGGGGGATGCGGGAAAGGGGAGGGGAGATATCAACAAAATCCGTTCTGGAATCCTAGAAGACCATTACAGCTATTTTTGGCCATATCAGATATTTATTTGCATTTTTATTTTTCTCTCCTGAAACTAAAAAATTATTTTCTTCGCTCAATACCGACCACCAAAATTGATCAAACTTGGTGGATAGGTTTCGATTGGCGGCCCATTTGGTATTATAAAGTGGTGATAGCTTCGGATCAAAATTCAGGTATGCGCAAATTTTATGAAGGGGCTGCTGAATGGCTGAAATCGCAAAAAATATTCCATTTTAAGGCAATCGATTGGCAATCCAAAGTTGTATAACATATCCAAAAATCAGCTCCCTAGGTCAATTAAGAGGGGAGATATGAGAGTTATTTCCTTTTTCACTTTATAAAAATGGCCTTATTTCCCTATCTCCCTTTCAAATTCAGCTGAGAAGTTGGTATGTAGACTTGGTAAAGGTCATGGATGTAACTTTTGGAAGTTGACTTTTCAGCCTCATTGCATCCCTTCACATTTTTTGGTCGGTTTTTGTTATTTCTGTTGTTTGCTCCTCGCATAATTTCCCTCCAATTTGATTTTGGGGGTTGAAATTAGGTGTACGATTTAATATAGCTCTTAGATGTGCCTTTTGGGGATTTCAGTTATTCACTGCAGTATCCTTTTATTCACCTCGCTGAGTACTATTTTTAGAATAATTTAATTTTTGTATCGACTAAATTTTAAATTTTATGAGAATTTTTGAAATTTCAACATTTAAAAAAAAAATTCATATCTCATTCCTGGTATGATGTGTGAAATTGGTCTGTGTAACTTTTATTGTTCATCTTACTGGTTCTAATGTTTAGGGGTGTTTTAATTTTTGTATCTGATCAATATTTGATTTCTTGCAATTTTTTTTTTTTTTTAATTTCAACATAACTCCAAAACCAGTCGCCTCATAAACCGATTTGTTCTTGACTACTTCAGACCAGCCTCTAGTTGGGTACCTTTTTTAAATGAATTAAATAAAGCGCTGGTGATTAGTTATTTTCATTGCCGTATCCCGTGACCTGAAAGATAAAATTACTCATTCATTTCTGAAACCAGATCACACACAACTCCTACATTTAAATTCAATTTTGGCAAAAATACATTCGCATAAATAAACTTGGAATCCTGCGAGTAAACCGCGACACGAATGTCACGCATTGTTCTGTTTGTCAAACAGAACGTTAAAATTTTTAAAAACCCTCATCTTCCTACGCTGTATAGAAACTTTCATCCAGCGATGGGAATTTCAGTGCCATCGCAAGGTGTTAGTTTCACGTAGGCATGCATCAACGTAAATCAAGCTCGGAAAATTTTTCTCGTCCCGTTGCTTTATTTCGAATGTTACCTAATACCTCTTCGGCATAATAAAACAAGCAAGGTCGCAGGCGACCTGGTAGCAGGGTTTTTGTTATTTCTGAATTTTGATAGGGCATATTCCGCATGCACAATGGCCTATTGCTTGCCTGCAAATTTTCAAATCCATCTCTTTTTTTGAAATCAATACAATGACTGATGAATACATGAAAACGTATGCCTGCGATGTTAGATACAGATTTTAAAAACTTAAATTTAAATTTAACTAAAATATTTATAATGCAGTTTACGAAATGAATTACATTATTTCAATATTTTTCAAAATCACTGATAAGTGGCGACAAAAAAATTTATATAATGCTTTTGTTTTCAATAATTATAGAAAATATACACTAAAATTGCCATGTAGACTCGTATGTACACATTATCTATTTATCTTGAGGTTCGTGAATTTGAAAATTTTATCAACATATTCACTCGCCAATTATTCTCACTCCAAATCAATATCATCTGCTACTTAGGCAAAAAAATATTCAGAATATACCTTTCAGGAATAAGGACTTGAGGTTGTGAAGGAAAACGATTCTTAAAAGAATATCGTTAGATTGAGTTTTCTAATTAAACTATGTAAATCAGTTGAATAGACGACTAAAAACTTAAGGCCATTGTGCCCAGCTAATTGAAGGCATCATTGAAAAAACATATGAAGAAGCAGGATAAAAAACGAACTAATGGGCTTAAAATTCAATATTGAGTATGGCCCCATAAATATTTACATGTAATATTAATTTTTAGATCAACGAAAATATTGCAGTATAATGTAATATTTGCAGACAGGAAAAAAATTTGTCAAAAATTGATATAAATTCAAAATAGTCATCTTTCACAGCGATATGCATTACTTAAAATTTAAAAAGTAAAAATAGCCAATTTCAAAAGACAGAGACTGAATATATTTTTCTAATCAATTTACATTGCAATAAAAACGAAGAATATTCTTTGTAATTTAGATTTTGTTTGTTTTTCAAATTTTCAAATGAATAACCGTCTCACTTTTATTCAAAAAATTTCTGAACCCCAAATTGCTCACTTGCTCAGATGGAGTTCTACATGTTTGTATGAAACAGTTTAATTATAAATTCACCAAAATCGTAGTTTAGCTTAGGTTCTCAGCAGATGCAGAATAATAATGTTCATTTTGTCGCAAAACTTTCGAGCTTTCAAAAAAAACAACTTCAAAAATTCAATTTTGTAGATAAGCACAGGCTTTGATTTCAATGGAAAGCAACAAAATCGTTACTTTTTATGTAAACAAACCACATCCACCTGAGGTCTTATAATTATTCCTCGAACCAGAAATGATAACAGCCTGTTACAGCATACGTAGCTTAGGTTCTCAGATGGTGCAAAATAGTTTTTATTTCAACAAAAAACTTTTGACGTTTAAAAAAAAAAGCTTTAAAAATTCAATTTTGGATCACCCGAAAGTCAACCAATTTTGATGGAAACGTTGAAGCATTTTTCTTATCATTTAGTACGATGGCTTTATTTTGTCATGCGCGCGCACATTCAAAATTTAAACTTCAAATAAAAGTTTTCAATTTTTCAATGCAAATTGCAAAAATAGTTGCTAATTATCAATATCATATTATGCTGAAAAACAGATAAGTTTGGATTCCATGTCGCTAAAATATTGCAGTAATCAAAAATGAAATGAACCAAGCTCAAAAATTCGAAACAGTATCAAATTGTGGTAAAAATGAAACATGTCGAAATAGATTTTTCATATCAGCTAAATCAATATGAAACTAAAATCATGAGGAATATCTTGACGACAGGTAATTGGTAATAGTAGTGATGGGTGACACAGGTGGTAAGAATAGGACCTCGAATAATTCCAATGAGAAAAGATCAAAAGAATGAGAAAAATTGCTAAACGTGACATATCACCAATGAATCATTTTTATTTTTAATTTTTGAAAGAGAATAAGAGAAAATGGGCAATAAATACAGAAGAAAATGGGTAACAGGGACAGGGACAGGATGACAGTCTGGCAGGGGCCATAATGCCATCATCTATGACAACTGAATCAGGCTTGAGTGGAAATAAGATGCTCAGATAAAGGTAAAAAGTGAATGGTCTTCAGCTCAACTTCAAGAATTGAGAATTTAAATAGATTAAAGGATTAATGGAACGATTCGAATGTTGGAAATTAAAAAAGAAAAAAAAATCAAATTCAAGATTCAAAATTTCAAATTTCAGATCATAAATCGCAACAAGTGTATTGAAGATGAAGAGTGTCAAAATGACAATCAGGCTATATTATTAATTTAAAAAAAAAATTAAAATTTGAAATCCATAAAAACGGTTAAAATTGCAATCTATTCCCATTTTACAACAAGTTAGCAATTTATGTGATGATTTTTCGCAATATGGTGGTCTTGTAGGTTTAAATATCTTAAATAGATATATTAAATGAGGTAATATGGTATCAGCCAATGATATCTATGCATCAAAAAAAGTTTCACGTAAAGGCAGGATCTGGCTCCTTGCTTTCCTATCTTTATTTACAAGTTACCACGCATGCGCGAGGATTCCTAATATTCTAATATCAGATGTGAAATTTGACTTCGATTTGATTTCGATATTATTGAACTCTTCCTTTTGGTTTTAATATTGAACAAAATAATGCTAGAAAATTGTACAAAATTATGAAGCTTTTCCAGAAGAAAGTTTTTTTTTAAAAGATATTTTCATTTATTTTGATGTGATTTTGCTGTTGACGCCAAGCTAAAAACAAATTATTTCGAGAAGTATTTTTTTTTAATTTTTTTTTTACAACTACCTCACTTTGTTTCTAATTTTGTAATCCTTTTTTTTCACTGCTTACATACAAATCACTAAAAATAACCAAAATGTAACTCAGCCACACTGATCATTACACAAATGAAG
>FIZR01021270.1:0-25489 GCA_900060175.1 Ferrisia virgata | reverse complement strand
CAGCCTCCATTTACTATTACTCATTATCGTACAAAATTTGAAAAAAAAAAAAAAAAAAACATAACAATATTATTTCAATAAAAAAACCTTACCAAGAAATCAAACTCCAAAAATGTTTCTTCGATACGATCGACAGAGAGACACAATAAAATATTAAAAATGACGCGTTAATTATCTAAACAGCTAGGACAATCAATCAATGAATTGGCGAAAAAAAAAAAAAAATTCGCGACAGTCGAGACAAACCAAGGCGACGCGACGCGCGACGTAACTATCACCTACTATCGTTTGTCCCTGTGACGTCACATATATTTGCGAATCAATTTGAGAAATTTAATTGATCGCCGGTACGTTCAGCCGTATTCTGTGCGAAAATAGTACGATAACTATATGATATGTGCTATTACATATGCACATACAAAAATTGGTAACAAAAACTTCACAGCCTGATTTTTGCAAAACATTGCAGCGAATGGCTGAAACACGTAAACGGCACATCTACGATACGTACTAAACCTGCAAGTTATTCAACCCCCCAACTCCTTCTTACGAGAAGATATAGGAAAGACTACTTTTTTGAGGCTGCGATGGAGTGCAACGAGGCTGAAAAGTCGACCTTCCCAAAACACACAGCTAGTACCCCGTTCGAGTCTACACACTACATTTCAACTTTCTAGCTGAAATCGAAGGAAAGGTATACCTGGAACTGATTTTTTTCAAGGTCAAAAAGGAAGAACCCCCTTCATTTCTCCTCTCGTGATTGACGTAGAAGGATGATATCTTTGGATATAGTCTGCAACTTCTAATTCTCTATCCATCGTTCAAAAAATGAGCAATTTTTCAATTTTTGACTCCAGGCACCCCGCACCGCTCCTCCTGCAAGGAGAACTGTCCATTCATGAAAAAAAAAAAAAGCTCCATGATATTTTATCTGGTTCAGTGGTTGGAAAAAATAGAAAAAAACGACCAAAAACCCACTTTCCTGGAGCTACGAGGGAGTGAAATGGGACTGAACAGTCGAGACCCCCAAAAAACACATCTAGGACCCCCACTAAATGTACATGCCTAATTTTAAGTTTCTGGATGAATTTGGAGGGGAGTTAAGCGAGAAACAAACTCAAAAAATAAGAAAAACCTATAAAAAAACCACTTTTTTGGCTCTGAGAAGAAGTATAATGGAGCTAAAAGGTCAAAACCACAATTAGACATATCCAAGGCCTCTGCTAAATGCACATGCTGAATTTCAAACCTCTATCTTAATTTCGAAGGGAGATATACGTATAACATACCTTTTTTTCAAGATCAAAAAGGGGAAAACTCCCATATCTCCCCTCCTAATTCACATAGGAGGTTGATTTTTGGATACGTCACACAACTTTTGATCCTCTGTCAATTAGCTTGAAAAGGGGCAATTTTTGCGTTTTTGACCTCTCAGCACCCCCATTGTAGCGATTTTGGTCGGTATCGAGCCGAGTAAATGATTTTAGTATTCGGGGGAAAAAATAAAAAAATAAACATCAAATGCGGCTAAACATCATCTTGATGGTCTTCCAGGGCCGCAAAACGGATTTTGTTGATACCCCCCTCCCCCCTCATCCGTCGTTGGTCGATAGACTGTAATAACCTGGTTTTCATTGACAATATGGCATAGAAAATCAGGCTAAAGATAAGAAAAAACCGACCAAAAAACGACTGTCTGAGGACTGTGAGAGGCTGCAGTGAAGCTGAAAAGTTGGCAGCCCGAAATCAACATGACACAACATCACAGCTCAATTGGGGGAGAGGAGAAGGAGGAAGAAAGGAAAAGATATGCGCGGGGTAGCTTTTTTTCAAGGTCAAAAAAGCAGAAAAATCCTCATACCTTCCCTCATAATTGACCTGAGATGCTGATTTTCTGATATGTTACACAGCTTTTTGATTCTGTATCGATTAATTTTTAAGAACGTACAATCTTTTCCATTTTAGCCCCTAGGCATCTCGCTTCTCCAAATTTGGGCATAATTGAATTTTGACACCGGGTCATCGCCGCTCAAAAATATCTAATATGCCAACAATGCAAGCCCACTGCCCAAATTTTACGGATTTTGGTCGATATCGAGCTGAGCAAATAATTTTTAGTTTTGTGGAAGAAAAGAGTGAAATACAATAAATATGTGACACGGCCACAAAATGGCCTCTACGTCTTCCAGGACCCTGAAAACTGATTTCGTTAATGCTTCCCTCTCCATCCGCCGTAGGTCGATGGTCTGTAATAGCTTGGTTTTCAGTGACAATACGACATAGAAAATCAGGCTAAAAATGAAAAAAAAAAATTCCCAAAATTGTCTCGATGGTGAACCGAAATCTCAAAATGAGTTGTACTGAAACTAGCGCTCCCCCCTCCGCCCTAGGTGCATGACAGTCCATCATAATAGCCTAGTTATCTTTGACAATATAAATCAAGCTGAAAAATATCCTACGAAGACGGTCACTATCTGAAAAGTTTTTCCATAAAAATAAACCCTTTCGATACTCAGTCTCCATCGTTCTCAAGTTTATAATTTTCTTTTTACCTATAACACACATTTCACAAACTGCCACTCTGTGGTAAATAAAGACATCGGGCATCATCGGTTGTTCAAACAGAAAATAAAAAGAGACGATTAGAAAATTGTTCACAATGGTAAACATTGTACACTTGCTAACAACTATAACCTTCGAATCTACCCTACATTACCGCATCTAGTTCCTCAGTCCCTGCCAAAAACCTACTACAATAACAATAGTTGAATGATGTCTTTGGTAAAGGAACACACATCGTTCTATCCAAAAAGGTTCATTTACACACATCTTACAAGGTCCCTTTTACAAATACATATATACATTGTAAATCACACAATACACCATCTTCAGGTAACAATACGTAAGAGTAGAATATACGAGTATAAACACATAAACAGGAGATATTTAGTGTGATAATGAAAAATGCACAACGATACAACAGCTTGATATTGTCACATTGTGATATAATTATACTAATGACGTTAAAATACCCTTTTACAAAAAAAAAAAAAAAAAAAGAAAGGAGCAATTAACAGGTGATAAAAAAAACAACAATATTTTTAACACGTGTTTTGAAAGAATCACCTATTAAATTCCGATCATTGGTTTTCCAAAAATTATTACGCACATTTTCACACATTCTTTATAAATTGCAATATTCGCCGAGCCTAGTTTTAAAAAAGAAAACAATGTTTATTTTCCATACGAACGTAATAGTATTAACTTTGACCTAATATTTAACAATTTTATCTCAGCTGCGATAAAAAAAAAATTGTCAACGTAGAAAATAAAACTCCAATCTACGTACGTAAATTGTGATCAATTTCTGACAATTTGTCACCATATACAAGCAGTGCACAAATGAATGTAGGACGACAGACGACAATGAAATAGGATTGTATCGTTTGATAAATGAAGAAATTCTACCTGGTTACCAGCACCAGCGTCAACCAGCACACAGCACCAATAGCATTATATGATAAGACAAGTTCAAACACCTTACACCTCACAACTTGAAACACGTACTGTATTTAGAATTTCGTCAAAAACAACAACGTTCGGTAAAAAAATACCCGAACATACGGCACGGTACGAGAACGTGATTACGTTACAAGGCGATAATTTTGATAAAACTGAAATACAAACTAGGTAATTGATTTCTCAGAAAATTAAAATTTCAAAACCATATTTAGATACCGATCAGATTATTCACATATTTCAGTAAATGTATCATGAAAGATACCAGAGTAAACGTAAACAATGCTACAATAAATTCCAAGCATTCTTAATTTCTTGAGTAAAAAAAAAAAAAAAAAGAAAGAAGATACAGCACGTTCTTATCCGTTTATTTTAAAATTTCATTCCGTACTTGCATGATGATTCTTAAGTTAAATAGAGCAATCAGGTACCATGAAAAAATAAGACACAATTCTAATAATTTAAAGGAGGTGAATGGGCGATACAAACTCAGTAACACGTAAATTCTCTCACTTCAATATCTCAATTTCTCAACAAGACTCAGGTTTTTATTCACTTTTAGATATTCTAGATGGTGCATGCAACTCACAAGTACATGTAGAACAAAAAAATTTTAATTTAATTGTGAAATGCTAATCTGATAAATTATTTCGCTAGGTCGCCAGACACTCTCTATTAGATAAATGAAGAGCTTAAGGAATAACTAAATTCACCTGTTTTCACTCTAGAACTTCGCATGGCAGGTGTGTTGTTTGTGTACTTCGAATCGATCACATTTTACATATTTAATCACTCAATCCACGATATAAAAAGGGATTAATAACGCAACAAGCCGAAAAAACGATCGAGTTATCAATATAAACGATTGAAACCACGCTAATCAATATCTCGACGGTCAATCTCCTTCGTAAATTTTTTTAGAAAAAAAAAACACGGTGTGCTATTCGAAACATAACGCGAATATCCAGCGTAATAAAATGCCAACTCCAAAATGACTATGACATTTGCATAAAGTACAAAACGAGGTAACATTAGTCAATGAATCATATCAATAAACGTGATTTCTGATCGCGTTATCCAGTCCTAATTAATATAGAATATTATCACAAAACAATTTAGCTTTTTGAGAGATAAGTAAATGAGAAGATTACTTATTGTCCGCCACTCTTCCAAACCTTGTGCAATGCCAGTAATCGTATTTCAAAAGACATTATCCAAATACACATAAAGCTAATTTTTCTTTTGTTTCAAACCTTCCAATTGCAAATATTACAATCTTAATGTAAAAAAATATGTTGACTTGAAAAATAATTAAAATTTTCCGTACCTATCACAAAACCTAGCAAACCATTACCACAATAATTATCATCTCTGGTATTCTTTAATAATAAAATACTCATAACGGTTTGCTTTCGATTATAAAAAATATTGCATTGCGATCCACTCGGAACTCATGTATTATAATCATAACAAATGTAATTAACAAAGAGACCTTTGCACTTCCAATTTTTTACGCCAATAATTAACCATCAGAATCGATCAAAGGTCAATGATATGGATGAAATTTTAACGACAAAAAAAATACCCTTTCATCCTAATTTGCGTTCTAAGTCGGTAGGCTACTAAAATGATGCGACGAAGGTAACAAAAATAGTATATTCAACTTCCGCACATATTGATAAATTTTTGGCAAATCAAGTTATCACCGAAAACTATTCGGTAACAGAATTATAAATTATTCAAAAGGAACAGAATTTGCAAGGACATAGGCATTTCTATCAGTTTCCTGATACCGAGCAATACTCTATTTTGAATATTCATTTAATGTCCAATCGTGTAAAAATATTCGTCAAATGCTAGAAAATTAAATACCACATTTTGCCAATTAGGTCATTCAAGTCGAACCTAGGCAATAGATATATAAATTAAGCGCATCAGTGATAATAGGAATATACTTAATCTTGGATTAGGTAATATCTTGACGAAAACAAATGATTACTATACAAGCGAACCGAGAATTAATATTCCGCAAGTGCAAAGGATCCTTTGAAAACCGCAATAAAATTGTACGGTGATATCACAATTTTGCGATTACAATGCCCATTTAATTCTAATCGGTATAAAACTGCAAGAATTATCTCGATTTACCTTCGTTTCTCCTTAGGTGTTTTGGCGTGTTTTTTTTCCATTTTATTCGGATCGTATGGCACAGCGATGTTCAAATACACACTAGAAACAAACTTTAAAATAATATTTCGCGATTAATTCGTTTTTCATTGTTGAAATTAATTCATTTTGCTATAATTTTACAATTAATTACGAACAACGAACATCATAACTAGTTAATTGAAACGAAATCAACTTTCTCTACAAATTGACATCATATCACAGCTTGTATTTTACTGAAAACTTGCTGAGAACGGACCATTGTCACAGATCAAATGCTCAGAATGAAACGTTGAGTTTGAATCAACATAGCTGTTGATCAACTTCCTATTAGTAGTTTCATATTTGAACAAATCAATTCTTTTGCACTTTACTATAATTGAAGAGCGAAAGTCTATATTTTTTACATTCTTGTTTTTGAATTCACTGATAAAATTACGCGAAATAACTTTAAACAGTTTGTTTGAAAAGAAATTACAGAATTTCTAACTCGTTTATGTTTGTTGAAAATCCTGACTTTCCAAGTTGTGCAATATGTTGAAGGTTATCCTTCCTTTACAGTAAACCAAAAAAGAAAATCACAAGGTTTCGGTGTTTCGGTGATTTCGAATTCATTCCTGACATTTCGAAATTATTATAATTTTTGAAAAATTAATAAATAATTACGGTCAGTGTTCTGAATTTAATCTTCCAAGTCTGAATATTGCTTCTCCGTCAAGCTCTGTTTACGATTTGAAAGCTTATGGCTTTGAATTGAATGAATGATTGATGAAGACATTTGCACCAAATGCTTGGATTTCACTATTTGGATGTCTCACTGTCAGTAATGGTATTTAAAATTTATATACTTAGTTTTTTACATTTCAGAAGGGCTGTGAGCTTAGTAAAAAAAGTGCTTCATAATTTTTCATTATTGTGTTCATAATTTCAGAGAAATTGAGGGCCAACTGATATCCCAAATCGGCAAGGATACCTTCAAGGACTGTGTGCTTCGGGGTATAGAAACCATTTTTGGAGAGGTGAGTTATCGTGCAAGTTTCGATCAGAAATCCATACCTAATTCAGTTTTTGTCTACGCGGAACCATTTCATTTTACAAATTTCACAATTTCATTGCAAATTACATCATACTAGGGTTCGCTTTATCTATTATATCTTCAACGTTAATCCTACCTACTTAAATTAAAATTGAACTTCAATTTTAAACTTTGAAATTATCTGATAGTTTTTTCCGAAGATTTTTTTAACTCGTGAACAATCTGTTGGAAAATGAATTAGGAGAAATTGAACTTGTGTTCGCTTCGTTTAACGTACGTATAATTAATTTTATCCCTTTTTTTTACAGTTCGGAACTTGTGTTCCAATTGACGTAGTGAATTACAATCAGTCGAAAAATCGTGCCATTCTTAGATGTCCGTCGTATTTTTACCCCAAATTGCGATCCGCCTTGACTCTCAACGGAGAATATCAAAATCGTAATTGCAGTTTTTGTGTTCATCGAGCATCGTCAAAGTTGATAACATTTGCTTCTAGCAGCAATACCTTTAAGCACGCACACTATAAGCAAAATGTCTTACTGTCGTAAAGAAGGTAAGGACACAATCATTTTTGCAACCAAAGAAAACCACGATGAGCCTAGCACTGTAAAATTACCTCCGATTGAAAAACCACCTGGACTGATTTTACCGGATGGAAATATTAACTGGAATTGCCCTTGCCTTGGTGGAATGGCAACTGGGCCATGTGGGATTGAGTTTAGAGAAGCTTTCACATGTTTTCATTACAGTAAAGCTGATCCAAAAGGAAGTGATTGTTTAGATTCTTTTCGTACAATGACTGAATGTATGCAAAAATATCCTACTTTATACGATTCAAAGGATGACGAAAGTATGTATCCTGAAGATGACGATGAATTCGAGCCTATAGAACCTCGTAATTCGTCTTCGAATAAAGTAGAAAGTTCCCAACCATCGCAAAATACTAAAAAGTAGCGTACTTTTAAGTTTTTTAACTAGTTTTTTTGTTATTCTATGTAGTTTTGTAAAATAAATTTGTTCTCAAAAATATCTGCATTCGTATTTATTACATTGTTTTGATAGTTTGTTTTTGAAAGTCGCTATTCTCAGTACAATAACATTCGTCATTGTTTCGTTGATAGAGACCAAATAAATTAACGAAACAGGTAACTAAAGTTGCAAAATACAACAAAAAAATAAATTTTTTTTTGTGTTGATCACGATTAATCTATATCCATATGTCAATCGAAATTCGATAATTTTTATTTCAACAATTAGGAACAATAAAGCACCAAAACCAGTTCGTCGTGCATAAGTTAGCTCATTAAGATTGGGAAATCCGCTATAGAATAAGCTATGACATGAGGTATGTAAAAGTTCTGATTAGTTTATCAATAATTCAACGTTTTTAATGACTAATTGAAGAGTTGATTTTCATTCATTGTTTGGTGGTCGTTTACGATAATTTACGAAGAAAAAGAAATCAACTTACTAAACAGTCGAATCCGATGGAATAACTTGGTTATACGTAGAACAAATTTAAAATTCAGTTCTACGAATTGTATCATAGAGATCTGTTCGAATGGGTAGTGAATACACGAGGTTTCTAAATTTTCTTTTTTGCCTTCTGTACTAATTCATTTCCGTGAACAGTAATCTTTAATTTGGTGAAATATTCACATTTCCTATCTATCAGCTGTTCTTGTAAAACTTGAAAAAAATTTTCGTACGGCTGAAAAATTAAAAAACTAAATTCATTAATTCGAATAATTGAAATAATTGTTTTAAACAACGTGGATTGCATAATTACTCACAATCTTAGTGTTTAAAATTGATATTTTCCTTCTCATAAACTTCCTGGGAACGTCTTTTCTGAAATATGGGATAATCGACTTCTTGTATTTGATTTGTGTACGTTTCCGAATTGGTGGCGCTATCATTTTGAAAAATTACGTACTAATAGGTCCATAACTTCAACAAGGTAATCGTTCGTAAGCGGTTCAATATTCTTATTTCTTATAACTATAAGCATCCATAACTGGGATTTTCGTTTTTGGTTTTGAAGTCGAGTATTTTATTTAAATTAATGGAATCTGAAACAACAAGTAAAATGTTGAAAAGCATAATTAGAAATTGTAATATTTTGAAATTAACGATCTTCATTTTCAATGTTTATAAATTAGGTTGAAATTATTTTAAGATTGAATAAGAGATGATTTTGATCAACGATCATCAATGTGTTTAAAAATGAGATTGATTGAAATGATACGAACATATGGTGATTCAGTGATTGCATTAAAAAATGCGCATGGCATCTTTAAAAGATTTTTAAAATATTGTAGCAAAATATACGATAAATACTAGTCAATAAAAATAATGCAAAAAAATGTCTGAAATTTTTCTACATCTATAGTTAGCATCTAGGCAAATGTAAATATATGTCAACGAATAGATATTACTGAAAATGTAATATTGTAAAAAATACGTGTAATACCCAAGTTGACATGTTGAAACAATACAAATATGTTGCAAGATTATTATCCTAATTAATTTCAAATTTTCAACATTTATTAAAACACATCCATTTTTCAACTTCAATTCTTCAGGAAGCTGTTAAGTAAGAGATGAGAAAAATGTTAAGTATATACGAAGTACCTCCCATACCTATGTCACGGATATGGTAAAACGAAAAAGAAATGAATTTTACACCAGCAATTCCTTCATGTAAAACTACATAAGCATTTCGAACCCAACATTCACTCAGACCTTCTTAAGCTGTAATACTCTAAATGACTATATTTTAAAACGTAATAAAACACCACTCCTGTCACACCTGTAATCATTGCCGATAGCTCGTAATGACAATGTCAGTTTAAAAGAAATAGAAATAAAATTTTTTCGTCATTCACCAACTTACACCAATAACCTTACAGTTTCTTGCCTTCACTATTAACCCTCTCTTATCACAGTACAACTTTGGTTAACCAACGCAATGGAGGAATAGGTTAGTTGCTGAACAGATTACGAATACGTTCTTACGCTTCAATAGCTACGAAGATTCGACGAACTTCAGTTATGTTAATTATCACAGGTATTCATTAAAAACGAGATCTGTAAAAGAATTTACTTCAAACTATAAAATCATTTTTCCTTGAATTTTTTAATACTTCACTACTCGTACATGCCAACTTTTTATACTTGTATCAATTGAAAAGTTTGCAGGTTCGATTAATTTCCTATATACGAAAAAATGGGCGACGAGATAAGTGCCTACTTAATTGTATTGTTCAAGAAATAAGATTAATAATTAAGTAGATATATTACCAGGAGTAGAACTGGTTAGTGACGAAACGATTTGTAAACCTTGCGTTGTAATTCAAATAAATATAAAATGTAAGCATACAAGTAAAACTTCGTACAATGGTGTTTTTGAAAGTAAGTGATCAAGTATATTATTTTAATCTTGGCGCGTTTATTTCAAAATAAATCGATACCATATCGTAAGCGTATGCTCAGCGATTCAGACTCGTTATACTACCACCATATATCGCAACAGAAAAATCACAATAATCATTCAAAACTAATGTTAAATTTCATCGTCTATCTAGCAAAAATTCAAACCTCGAGTGCATATAATCTGTTTTTAGAGTCTTTCATTTTACATTCCATCGGTACACTCACTTACACTTCAAGTTCGAGTAAAAAATTCAAATTTATTCTTTTCACTCGACGAACGCCTTGAAATACATAGGCTACATTAGCCTATAGAAAACCTATCAGTCTTTTCTTATGCATTTACCTATTTTTAACGGTGTACGGTACCAAAGATAATTCATAACTGTTCGAGTTTTCAGTTCGTGTTAGAACAATTGTAAACGCGGTAACATTGTTTAATTAATGACAATATTAGGTACGCCGATGGCAGCGGTAGTCGGAGTGACGACGTCGACCATTATACAGCCTATTCGATGTTAAGACTTGGAATTTTTTAAAGCCTAAGTTAGACTTATACTTACAAAACCACAACAACAGAGAGACTGCGCTCTATACTGCGTTTTAGTTCGTATACCAAAACGACAATGACAATTAGGCGTTCGTTCGCTAGCAACGCACAGCTGAGAATTTTCTTCGCAAACGTAACATTAGGTATATTAGTGCGGTACCCTTCCTGAAAACGTCGTCCATGGTAACGTGATTTTCGCGTCATTTGCGTACGATCGTAACGTGTAAGTTTTATTCGCTTCCGAGAAGGAAATGCAGACAATTTTATCAAGGTGAGTCTACCACTGATTTTCTCAACTTAGATTTTCCGTATTTTATAGTACACTTGCTACGCTATGATAATGCTGAAATGCGTGAACAGTTTTCGTCAATGATGCAGCGACTTTCTTCCTTCCGTCGGTCATGTCGCTCACTCTCATTTTATCAAGTTACAAAATATTCCTCTTTAAATGAACGTGATATTACCATCTGCTGCAACTATAGCCGTTGCACATTCATAGATAGAAACAAAAAAAAAAAAAAAAAAAAGGAATTTAAAAAAAAAAAAAAAAAAAAAAAAAAAAAAAAGGAATTTAAAAGACATTGTCTCGTTGATTTTTTACAGAAAACAATTACCTTATCTTTTTCACGAGCTTATCAGGTGGCTAATCTGACTGTTACTGTTTTTTGCCAAAATTGCTCCACGTGATTAACGGGTTTTTTGAAATCAATAATATGCGATATCAGTTTCGCATCTACACGATTTCATATTTACAAACCTAAACATTGGTTGTTGTTTCGTGTAAGAGTTTTTCAAATCCAGTTTGCGGTATATTGTACTCGATTGGCCAGCGGAATACACTAACTTGTCGAATACATGATACATTATGTCCTTTAGAAATATCACTCGTATTTCCCAACATTTTGCGACATCCCCACTCTTCTCATAGAACACTGAAACAAATGAAAAAAAAAAAAAAAAAATCGTGTACATCTAAGTGCCAACAAGCAACACAATTTTAAGTCGTAATAAATCAGTAATTTTAATGAAAAATTCTCATGTAAACAAACCATAAAGCGATTTGCTTTTTTAAACGTTTTAAATAAAATATCTAATGAGTCAGCTAATAAGCTTATACTATAGTGTATAGGTGACTATATTAATACCAGATTTCAACCTTGAGTTTTTAAAGGTTAGCGGTAATGTTTTCAGCTGATGATAATTGTTCGATACAATAATAATGCGTTAGCCACGTTGTCGCTGTAATAATGTAAAGAGTCGTACACACGCGTCCAAGTGACATGCGTTTAAGCCGGTTCAAATTCTTACCGTTGGTGCCATTCGTAATGTACGCCGGATTATTTCGTAATTTGCCGACGATTCACGGTGCACCGGAGATGATCAGCATTAACACAGCCAATAACCTAATCGAGCATGAGGTTACTGCTGAACAAGCTAGCGAAGCTGTTAAGGATATCGAACCGGATAAAAGTACGTACCCAATAATGTGAATTTTTCAACTTTGAAATCGATTAATACCTAGAAAAATCAGTACTTATCTAGTTACTGTATGTATTTCGCTTATAAATCGCATTTTCTAAAAATGCATTTGTCTATAGTGTATTTATCGTACGTGTATCTCACGTCACTTTATGATTCGTATTCACGTCGCATAATAGGAAAAAAAAAGAGTCCGTTCGCAGAATATTCTCGGATATGAGCCTATGGTATTTCATTGTTTTACTTCGGCGAATCTATCTTACGGTGTTATTTTATTATATCTATGTATGGTCGTCTACAATATAAGAATAGACACCTAGATGCTTCAAGACAGTGTCATCTTTTATAAACGCATATACGATCTTAATTAACTTCTATTCAATGTCCGTGCCGCAAAGTCCTTGAATATTTACTCGGACGACGAATACACGCGATTATGTTCGATACATTTATTCGTGAAGAGACAATTCGGCACACAGATTAGTTACCTACCATTTATCATCGCGCGTGTAATACATCTTTTTTTCAAGCGCTTCGAATATAGGTGATTTTTCAACTCGTTCACACGGATGTTTTATTATTGTACACATAATACGATGAATGTAGACAATACAGGATTACAATAAAAATACGCTGATACGCAGAATAATGCTATTTTCAAATTACCTGCAAGTGGTGTTGGTGGTGGTAAACACCCAATAGCGTTAGTACTCCATTTAGTGATCAACGCAGTTGGTAAAAGATATAGCGTAAATGATACCGGTACAAGATCACTTTAGGTGTCAAAGCTCAAGGGTATTTTTATCCGTAGCTCGAGTCAATCGGTGTCAGATGTAGCGAATATGTATTAATGCACGAGTATAATTAACCACCTACGCAAGTAATAAAAATCATGTGACGTTCATTGGCGGCAACGTGTCCAAAATTTGCCATTAATTCAAAATTCGATAATCACCCATTCGCATTATTTCTGTGAATTGAACAGGTCTAACAGGCATACTAGTACATTAACTGGAATCCGGAAGATTTCTCGTGTACAATAAGCCAAGTAATAGTCTTCAAAATTCTTATCAGTTGAATTTCTGGAATGATCGCAGCAATTTCGGATAAACTCTTCTTCCTGTTATGGGAATCGGAATTGAAAAGTTTATAAACAATTTTTAAAACTACAATATGTACTAAAATAAATAACTAATATCTCAAATAAGTTAATAATAAAAGCACCTACTACAATTTATAATTAGTTGAATTCGCTTACCACGTAAATACATACGTTAATTTGTTATCAATATCCGAAAACGTATCGCCTTTTGATTTTGAAAGTTGACAGATTACTCTAAACAGATGTTTAAAAAAAATATACATATATTACACGCGGTTTTAAAAGTATAACAGTTTCATAGATCAATGAAAGAATCGTATAGTAACAATAAAATAAATCATCTGCCTCTTTCTCATTTGGCTATTTACGTTGATGATGCGAGCTACGTTTATTATCAAAGAAAATGGCGCATTAAAAATAATTCATTTCATTATTCTAATTGCAATCATGGAGTATTAATTTTAATTCATTAACGTATCGAAATATGAAACTTTTACGAATTTCATTCTTAGTTAAACATTTGGGCCGAGGCATAAAATAAGCTACAATGACTTACAAAGCTGCCTAATATAGATGATACTGGCGCGTATCGTTCATCTTTCGATCCATTTATCACGTCTCTATTATTTGCGGTCACCATTTCAAATTTACGGCAAACAAATAGACAGGTGAATGATTATAGCGGCGAGTTTTTTACATTTATTCGCAGAGAGCAGCTGATGTGCTACGAAATATCGAAACGAAGTATTTTTTTCTTCATTTCTATCTCATCAGCGTCACCGACCATAATAACACCAGACACCTATTTCACAAAAAAATACCGAATAGAACGGGCTACTAAAACTGAATTTTTTCCACAATCTCTATACCTATATCTACCTGACGGTACCTAATGACTAATGAGTTCGCTGTATTCACATATTATTGCAATGTATCCTAATTTACGTAGAGATCTTGTAATATCCACGGTTTCTCTGTTACAGTGATTGGAGCCGGATGCAAGTCGTGCAGCAGAAACGATATTGATTACTGCTTATCCACGGACGTTTTAGCTGATCATTGCTGCTGTGACAGTAAATTTCGCGGTAAGAGTGAGAACAAAAGTACATATCCCATAAGAATTACTTTGAGCTTACTATTTTGAGTAAAGATGGATATACACTACGTAGATTAGGCGCGTAGAATATCGTAAAGGGAAACGAACAGACGATATCGATAAAAGTATAGTTGTATAACTTTTTTTTCGGCGCCTTTAAAAGGACGACGCGACGCCAAACTGTGGCGTGACGGTGGCTTAAACTAGCACGCAATATGAAGCGGCATTGCTTCTTATAAAGGTCACGTAAACAATAACATTGGTCTTGTTAACAACGTTAACAAATGGCACACACGCGACACGTACTATTAAATTCTGAAAATACACAAATGATGAGTAAGGAAAAAAAATTCTCATAAGGAAATTACTTCGTCATAATGAACGACTCGATTTCAAGCCGAAAAATTGTAACGTTTGAATCTGATAATGAAACTAGCTCCTTCTAGATTGTAGATCTAGGTACCGAAGTTCATTGAATATAAATATACTTCGTGCAGCGCCTTCAATTATTTAATTGACAATGATAAAAAATTAGAATTTTTACTTATGATATCGATATTTTAATCTCAAGTTACAGCTACAGGTACTGATATGTATACTATACGGCGATTAATATTAAATTCAATACTTACTGCAAACATCAAAACCATTTGTCAATTGAGACACTGAATAACAACGAATACTTCTCGCAAAAAGGAAAGAAATACATTGATAATTTTTTTATTTTAGTTATCCAACATGGATGGGTAGTGCAACATTCAACATCATCAGAAAAAGTATAAATACCATGTTTTGTTTTTGCAATAACGTGAAAAGAAACCCTAACGTTATGAGTATTTTTGATTTTCACTTTGATTTTCCTGGAGTAAGAGTAAGCTTATTGCTATGAATATGAAAACCGAATAAGAAATACATATTACCATGTAAGCATATTTTATACGCGTTGTGTGCTGAATGCTGACGTTCGATTAGTCTAACTTACAGAATTGGAACGAATTATTTCCAAAATTAAAATAAAAATAAAACGAGTATTTTTTCGATCCATCAAACCATTGTGCTGTGCATATCTTATTTAATTTCTTGATTTTTAAACGTATTTCAAGTACCAATAACCGTTCAACTGAATACGAAGTATATTTATATTTAATGCCATAGTTTTACTTGACGTTAAAACGTAACGGGATTTTGGGGTGCTCGGCTCGTTTTGTACGTTTTCGTTCACCTTCTCGTAACTTAGAATTTCAACGTTATGTTTCTTTTTCAAGTTTTTATTTTTTCTGTATTTATTTTCATTTTATTAAAAACAAAAAAAAGTTAATCACATTTTTATAACATTAACGTTTTTCATTATTTTTTCGTAATAATATAAGTATACTCCAAAATTTAGAAATTTTCCTCGTTAAACTAAAAAAAAAAAAAAAAAAAAAAAAAAAAAAATTTTCCCCGTTAAACAAAAAAAAAAAAAAAAAAAAAACAAAACAAAATTATTTGTACTTAGGTATCACATTTCAATGGTGAATTAATTAGTCTGATTGTGATTACTTTATGAATACTAAAACAAATAAAACTATTGCTTAATCTCGTTTTATCCCTTTAGGGAAAAATATTTAAAATAGAGTGGTGTATTAGAATTATTATTCTAATTTTAATTTGTATTGCTATATAAATTTCGATTACAGATCTAAAACTTTATTATTAAGTATAAACTAGGAATTTCAACCTCCAAGTTTAATAATGAATTTTTTTCATCATTCGAACTTTCAGTAGAGGAAAATTTTTCATGCTAAAATTAATGATAAAAATAGTTACAAAAACGAAATAAAAAAATTGATGAAGAAAAATTACGAAAAAGAAAAGATACACTAAGTCTCATGAACACTTTCTTTCAATACTTTTCCTAACAATATATGAATTATAATTGGAATAATAATTACAATTAACTGCTTCATTTTAAATAATTCTTTACCTCTTTATTACTATAAGCAAAGGACAAGATTACCTAATATTTTCCTTTGTTTTGATATTAAATTAATTAAGTAATCAATTTACTATTGAAACCTGAAGTACCTGAATGAAACGTGAAAATGTGATTCATAAGTCAAGTGCAAATAATTTTGTTTCCCTGCCCATATTATGAAGATAATGAAAACATGTGAAAAATATGAAAACAATACTTTCTTTTTTTTTTAAGTAAAACGAATATGGAAACAATAAAAAATTGGTAAAAAACATATCATTGGAATTGTAAGTTAGGAAAAGGTGAACGAACATGTCTGAGATGAACCGAACACTCAACATCTCGTTACGTATTAAGGTTAAGTCATAGTTTTTACTTGAGTAAAGCCTGATGAGTATTCTTCCCCTTTCAATCATAAGCATATCATTATGAAATTACGAATGTAAAGCGATTAAAAAATATTGATCACAACTTTCATTAGACGAAATCTTATCTTTAGTAAACAATTCAAAAACTCAATTCGGATTTAGTTGATAAAAAAATAACAAGTTTTCACTAAAATCACCAGCTTTTACGATAAAATCTATTTCGTTTTCGAAAACAAGACTTCTGTAAGTGTATATGCGCCTTGTACGTATAATTTATAAATTTATACCTAAATTAATATTAGGTTAATTGTTGTTAAATTTCAGAAACGTTTTTTTACATGGAGCATTCCTGCACTCTGGATGACTCACCGTGTCAAACGAAAGCTCGAGATTGTAGCGAATACACTCGTATTGTAGACTGTTGCTGTCACCAAAAATTGGTCGCTAAATGTTAGTATTTGATTTCAGATTTTGCAAATTTAACCATTTACAAAATATCTATATATCCGCGATATATATATATTTACAAACGTGCCTGGATTATGCGACAACAAAAAACTAAATCACCTTGCTTCGTTCAGTAAATTCATCATAGTACAGTAGATAGTATCTAACTTACCCATACCAACCGAGACGAAAATTAAATTGAAACAACGATCATTTCGTATAATTATTGTCATTATGCTTGTACTTACTATGCGTCTATCCGTCCGTCGTATGTACAAATATAATGTACACAACTAGATGCTTACAAAGTTAACATTAAATATATTAGATGAAGCAGCGAAAAGAAAATTGTCTCACTGATGGAGGTCGTTTCTGTCCTCGTACATGTACCTGCTCATTTTCGATAATGCAAACCATCAGATACTATTTGCGAATGCTGAACTTATAACACTCATCGTGTTATTACATTTCGTGGTTTTTTTCCACATTGCAAATATAAGAAATACATACGATAATTTCTGTAAACTAAAACAGACAAAACCTAAAAAATTAATTTCACATTTCTGTTTCAGGGAAAGCAAATTATTTGAAATCCTCCGCAAGTAGAAATAACGCAATTCCTATTTTCGAATCGATTCATTCATCCTTTACTTTATTGATGAGTTATTTAAAAGTAATAATATCTTGAATATTATTTGTATGTACATATGTACTTAGATGTACGTGGTTTATGAAGGACTGTAACATTGTAACTAATGAGAAAATAACTCTGTAGTACCTATAAAAATAAGATGCGATTCGAAGAAAGTATTTCTACGTACAAACCTTAAACCGTAACAGAAAAATAAGAATCGGATAATTTAATTAATTACTTACATCGAATCAAAATAGGCTATAGGTAGTATTTGAATCGAATAAAAGATCTATGAAAAACCCGAAGATGACGATACACAATTGATCTTAAATGAAAACAATTGCTACGAACTCGTTCTTCCAGAAAACCAATCTGGGCGTAACAATTAATAAACACCAATGAAACACGTAATTAAATTTTCTACTACTTCTTCGACGACGAATATATCAGCTAATTAATAGGACAGATAACAATCCGTTACTAAATTTAGTATTTTTCGAGAAAGAATCTTCACCAAAGATGCATTCATTTACTACGACAAGTAGTTCAATAACTTCGTCTTCATTGCTTGAATTTGTTTAGTTAAACAAAATAATTTAATAGCGTTACATTCAAATGCGAGTACGGAAATATTAAAAAAAGATGGACGTTGGATAGGTAACACTTCATATAAATATGTACCTGTTATGTACATTTTGAGTGAAAGCATGATATACACGTAGAATTCCAGCATTGAAACAAAATGGAAATGAGCTCTGCGCTGTACTCGAATATATAGAATTAAACACTTTTTAAATAATACATCGAAAAAATTAAACATTATTTTGCGACATTCGTTCAAGATTAGCCATGATGGATTCATTTGTTGGTAACGAAACTCTGAAAACGTACGAAATATAAATAAGGATGATCGATTCTTGCTTTAAACTAATACGAGAATAGAACAATTTTTTTTTTTTAATTTGTACGTATACTTTTGATTAGCTCATTAGTGAATAATGCGTCAAAGAAATTTGGTTCATAAATGAAGTACCGATGAAACGATTCTTTCGCAAGTGTAAAAAATAGTCAAGTATATTGAATTCAGCCAATACTAGAGGTGAATTATTCTTTCAAACATTTAACAAATACGAAAAGTTAAATCGAATCACAACAAGAAAGTATGATTATTTGATGGCACTATGCACTGAGAAAAGAAGGTAGTAAAGAGAACATTTCTTGAACACAGTAATTTTCATCTCATGGCGGTAAAAGATTAAACTCAACATCAAAACATCGATTAATTTCAAGTAATACTCTAATGCTATCAGAGTAATTTTAAATAATTTTTCAGTTCATCTCGGAAACTTGAAAAATTATAGAAAAATTTATCTATGAAGCATAATATAAATAAAACGTGTTGATAACACTGTTTTCAATATGAAATGATAACAAACAAGGAAAACAACGCAACCCACACAGCCTGATTTTGCTGTTTTTTTTTTACATTTTATATTTTTATTACAATTATAAAATTTAAAATAAATAAATAAATTTACAGATACTTCTGGAATCCTATTTATCATCTTGAACGAACGTCATCATTGTTTTAAAATTTAATTTTAAAAAATGAGGATGTACCAACCATCAAGTACCAATATTTGATCTTCTGGAAAGTAAAATTCATTTTTTCTAAATATTTGGAACGAGTAAAATAAAATTCATATTTTTTTCAGTTTTTCTCCAATTTTTTGTTATTATTTATTTTTGTACATTTTGAAATAAAACGCTGTTAATTTCTAGTTTTGAAAAAAAAAATCAAGAAAAATGTGAAAATTCAGTTTCATCCGCATCTTAATTTTGTCAGCATTGAATGAAAATGTCAAGAAATTTCAATTACAAAGTACTTTAAAAAAAAGTATAAAATTATTTCTCGGTACATTTGTAAGAATATTAAAAAAAAATAAAAATTGAATATTTATGAGCAACTTTGAACTAATCAAGTGATCAACTAATAATAACAGATCGATCTTGTACCTATAAATCTCACACTTTTTAAAATAAAAAAATAAAAAATTCAAAATACATCGAATAGGAATTATATTTTCAAACAATATAGGTGTATTAGCATTTCCAATTAAGATTACTTTTAAAAAAATTCCATTTCATATATGAAAATTTACAACGATACATTGGCATCTAAACAATGAAACCACTAAAAAACCGTAGAACTTCATCTTTGGGAAAGATTCGAATCCGGGTGCATTCGATTAATGAGTAATTAACGACAAACTGTGACCATACAGTCGACTAAACAGACATACAGAAAGACAGAGAAACACTCGAAGAACCGCAGCGCTGTTACTGTCGCTCTCGGTTAGAATTAAATTTTCATATGAAAAAGAAACGAACTGGTTAATAGCGGTTAACACGTTACAACCGTTATACTTCGTTTATAGCCGATCAAAGTATTAAGGCGATTCTTGGCCCGCGTGTATCAAATACGATTAATAATTTCAACTCGTTATCACAATACAAACATATTTACCTATACCAAAAAAATGTTGTTATTTTCAAAATTATCTATCGGTTTTGCATTTTGTTGTGTAATTTTATGCGTATCTTTCATCGATGTACGTGGAACTCCAGTAGGTGAGTATGTGTTTCTTTTTAATTTTATCGTTATATTTTTATAATTATTTATTTTCAATTATTTTTGAAATAATATCTCAATTCGTTGTACCGAAATCCACGCACACATAGTAAAAGTACAATAAACGAATTACTTTTTGCTGGGAGCATTTTGAAATGAAAATTTTTACGAAATTACGGTTCCATTTAGTAGAATTTTTCGTAATATCGCGAATTTATCCGAACACCGTCTGAAGTTAGATAGGTGGTTAGATAGCCATTTATTTGGCACTTGTCCAAAGTAGCAAATAGGTTGATCGGTCAAACTTCATTTCGCTGTTTTTTTTCTCAAGATTTGTTTGCACAGCATTAAACGAGTTTCTAATACCGAATGCAAATACTTTCTATAAATCAATTTTTTTTTTTTTTTTTTTTAAATTTTAGTACACGCTACTAGCTATTATGTACTCATTGTTATCGGGTTAATTCTCCGCATTAGAACTACTACTTAGTGCAATTTTTCAAATTTATACCTTCATCGTACAGCAGTGGATTAAAATTTCGATTCAATGTTGCATGGGAGGGACTTTTTAAAACACAGGTCGCCTCGAGGTAAATTTGATTCGCTATCTAATATGCACCAGTTTGAGCCAGTCTTCAGATGAAACACTTAATGATAAGTAGATACTGGCTAAATAATCGGTATTTCCATCGTGGTAAAATTTTAGTAAAGGTATCCATTATAATTTCTTTAATGACGAATAAAATGTTTCATTGTTGTATGGTCGAAGCAACGTTGAATAAGCTTCGATCGGTGGGGTTGTTCGAGGATAAAACATCGACAAGTAGAAAATGGCTTTGACTTGCATACCAAATCTTAATTTCATAGGTTAACAGGGTGGGAATGTAGAGGCAATTAATGTAATGAAGAGAAAAAGTTTGCACTTTTTCGAGTGATTCTCTGGGCATTTCCACGATTCATATACATATTAAAATTTCAGTTTTACAGGTAAATGAACAAAAACTGTGGACGTAGGAAATTTTTTCTTCACATTTACGTAAGATCACTATTAATATCCGGTTGTTTGGTTTAAAAATCTAAATTTTTCGAATTTTTTTCTTCCTTTACCCTTCATTTAAAATTTTCAACAAATTTTGATAATCAGAATTGCATCCTTAAAGTCTAATATCCAAGTACTACTAATTTTGGTAGGTATCAAGCCGAAAATATGAGCACAGTTTTTCAACTTTGTAGAAAAAAATGATAATGATGTATCACCTCTTACACCGTCGTATTAAATCGATAAAATGTAATAATCGGGTAATCATTCGATCAACAAAACGTGTCGTATTGCGCCACTGTTGAGAGAGAGAGAGAGAGAGAGAGAGAGAGACCTGAATAGTGGGACAGGAACATTCTCGTCTTCTCTTTTTTCGATCAATTAACGGTGACGAGCAACGAAACCTTTCCCAGTACAAAATGTTGCAAGCATATAAAACTTATTTTAAAAAATTTTCAAAAATCTAGACTCGATCCCTGCAGTTACTTTCACTTTGAAAATTATTTTTTTTAAATATGATATGATTCTGCGATAACATGAAAAAATAAAATCAAACATCGAGTACCAGCAGTATACGATAATTACGAAAAATTTTTCCACATATCCATACATCGTACACACGGTAATATTTTTCAAGGTAACCCATATATACGTGTGTGCTTATAATCGTACAATTGGTCGTATTACCCAAGTCCCAAGTAGCAAGTGCATCAGTTTGACTCATAAGTATACGTATAAATTTACCATTGTAACCGAATGGAATTCTTAATTCTTTGAAAAACTTCCAACTTTCCCCCCATATTAATTACAAACATTTAACATTGAGGCGGTATACTGTCTCTTCATTTCAAGGATCCATCACCAATTAAATATATAACAATGTACTGCACATACAAAAATCACAGGTTATGTGTACGCCAAAGCCCGAACAGAAAGAAAACAAACAAATACTACAGGTACCCATACCCAGTACCCACCACCCACCTATTTATCGAAATAAACACACAAAAAAAAAGAGGTTACGTATATCACCCGTTGCAAATTTTTTTCCCCAGCAAGTCGTAAGTATTATTTCGCATAATTATCGAATTCTTAAATCATTATAAATGTGAGAGTATTCAGTAAAAAATAATATGGTACGCCAAAATGTCAAGTTGTTAAAAAACTTACTTCCTGAAACAAAGCAGAATGATTATTTCGTTATAATTAATATCTGGCCACATCATACTCGGCCAAGTACGCAAGTAAACGTATAACTGGTTTTAATTGTTTAACGCAACGAAAAAAAATTTCAGTTTCATTTTTAAAACGCTCCGACGACGTACTAGCTCGACTTTACATTATCCTTAAGGTAATTAAATTCCTATTTTCTTTCGTTTTACAATTTTCATGAGCTTAATTCGTATCATGAGTCATATATATGTACTATGTACTTGCGTTATAAAAATTTAAAGGCTGGCGAGATATTCCGGTATTGAATTACGAAGCAGTAAGCACCTATTTACGTGTGGAAAAACATTCGTAAAATTTATTTCGAAGAATAAAATTGTAGGTATCTTTTTTTATTACGTTTACGTTACGTAGGTAGAGATTCGATTTAAATCACTATCAGTACAAATAAAAGTTTAAATACAATAATTAAATCAGAATGATTTCATATATTTACGTAGTGCAGCATTTAAAAAGAATTAATTTCAGTATAATTTTTTTCAAGAATAAAATTGAGCATATTATTTTTGAATCGATCACCGCAAACTGGCTACTCAGTTACAGATAGTAGTTATTTGTTTATCAAGGTATTATCGTCTATATTGCCTAATTATTTTCGAATTCCTTCTTTAAAAATAACAAATCGCTGTAGTATCATTTCGGTTTTTTTTTTTTTTTTTTTTTTTTTTTTTTTTTGTAGCAGAAAATACTGTTACGTAAAAATACCTCGGTGTTTTGAATACAAATACAAATTGCTGTTACATTGGTAGGTTTAGATAGTGTAAGTATTGGGTACATAGGAAGATAATGCCACATTATTAGTACGTGGAGGTACTTGGCCCGCTACGTACATTGGGGTGCGCCAATTTTCGCTCTGTTGAAAAATTAACACAACGCCAGGTCATAACAATGAACTGAAAATAAATTGTTAAAAATCCCAGCCCTCTAATTCTTTCAACTTGTAAAGTTAGAGATGATAAAAATCACTTTTACAAAAACACCAATTTTTATTTAAAATAGTAGATAGTTATAGCCGGGTCGGATCACGAAAAAATGTCAATAAATGGGTAAAAATTGACCTAAATCATGAAAATAATCGTTGAAAATCGTTAAAAATTAGACAGAAATGGATAAAAAGCGCAGAAAATTGATCAAAAATCACGAAAAAAATTAGGTACAAATTCTAGATTATGGATGTGTAATTTATCCATGTCAAAAATTTAAAATAAAATACAAAAATCATTCATAATCATCTTTTATTCCGAGTTTTAGGTCAAAAACTTCATATCAACTTTTTTTAATTTTTCAAATTTTTTTTATTTTTCAATTACTTAAATTGTTTAATTTTAAAAAATTGTTAATCAACTGGTGCATTTTTAAAATGGGATCTTAACACCTCTGACGGGGGGGGGGGGGGGGGGGGGGGGGGGGGGCACAGGAGTTCTCGATTTCAGTAAAAATTCAAAAAAATGCTAAAAGTGTAATGACGTATAGGTTTTAATTTTTATGGGTTTTCAATTTTTTTTTGTTTTTTTTTCTATTTTTTATTTTCAAATTTTTCTATTTCCTTAATCTTAAATTTTTTATTAACATTTTCACAGTAAATGCAAGTGATCTGTTTTTTTGCATTTTTCAAATTTTCAATTTTTTTTAGTTTATAATTTTATTTTTCCTTATTTTTCAAGTTTTGTCATTTTGATTTCTTTTGTTTTCTAATATTTTTTCCATTCTTCATTTTTCTAATTAGACATTCGAATTAGCATTTTAACACCAAGTGCGAAAGCCATCAATCGTTTTTTTCATTTTGAATTTTTTTGAATTTTTTTCACATTTCAACGTAAACATTTTAAAACAAAGTGCAAAAATCATTCATAATCATCCTTCATTGCGATGTGACATCAAAAATGTTACACTTTCAAAAAAATAATCTCCGGCCCTAAGACATATCCATGCCAAAATGTTGAATAATGGTTTAAAATTGACGTACAATGTGAAAAAATCGTTGAAGTGATCAAAAGTTGGGTAAAAATTTGACGAAAATGGGAGAATAGTGCAACAAACTGATATAAAATCAAAAAATATGTTGAAAAATGTTTGAAAAGTGAACTAAAATGTGAACAAAATTTTTGAAAATCATCGAAAATTGGGTAAAAATTAATAGATCAAAACTCACGAAGAAGTGTTGAAAAATAGGCAAAAGTTCGCCTAAAATATGAAAAAATTTGATGAAAATCATAATTTGATAAAATATGCGAAAAATTGGTCATAATTTAGGAAAAAATGTTGGGTGAAAAATCATAGAAAATTGGTAAAAACTTGACAAAAATGTGTAAAAAAGTACAGAAAAACAATCAAAAATCACAAAAAATGGTTGAAAATGGACAAAAAAATTGTTACTAATTATTGAGAATTAATTAAAAATTTGACAAAAATGGGTAAAAAAAATGCTGAAAATTGGTAAAAAATCACGCAATAATGTTAAAAAGTACGCAAAAATTAAGTAAAAGTTGTCCAAAATCATTAAAAATCGGGTAAAAATTTGACAAAATTGAATCAAGAAGTCGGAAAATTGTTCAAAAATCACGAGAGGCAATTGAAAAATGGCTGAAAATTGACCCGAAATGTGAATAAAGTAATTGAAAACGATCGAAAATTGGGTAAAAAATGCTGAAAATTGGTTAATTTTTTACGAAAAAATGATGATAAACGGGTGAAAATTGTGCACAAATATTAAAAAAATTGCTAAATATTATCGAAAATCAATTCAAAATATGATATAAATGTTGAAAAAGTGTATAAAATTAGTTAAAAATCCAAAAATTT
>FIZR01021257.1:0-34439 GCA_900060175.1 Ferrisia virgata | reverse complement strand
TAAAAAATTTTGTAACTTGACTTGATGAAAAATTATGAGAAAATGACCTATTTTTCTTCTGAAAACAAATAAATTTTTACTTTACAATGGAATTTTTAGGATTTATAAAAGTGATGAAATGTGAGTTGAAAATTGAGAAATCTGGAGTTGCGCCAAGAAATCTAGAGTTGCGCCAAGAAATCTAGAGTTGCGCTTTTAAGACGCTATAGCGCGAATAAGAATACTGAAGTTTTGATCCGAAGATTTTAAGTATTAAAATTTAGAGGTTTAGCAGGGTGTGGGAATTCGCACCCTGTAGATTTTAAAATAATCTTTGGTAAATCTGATCTGGAGTTGCGCTAAGAAATTCAGAGTTGCGCCAAGACATACATACTATATCTACTATCATCTATACCAAATTACCTATCTTACGGCTTACGAGCTCAGTATTTCGTTCGCGAAATTTAGATACACCTTGACCAAAATAACATATTTTCTGATCATTCATTGCTACTGCGTAAATGGCTATTAGCTAATTGAAGATGATTTTTTTTATCTTAACGTAAATTTTCTCTTATTCATAGAAGTAAAACGGTGGTATATTGGTTACCAAAAATGACAATTATACCGCTGAATTAGGTTAATCATTAGCCTGATTTTTATTATGTAAGAAATACAACGTAACCGTCGTAATTTATGCGGAACATTGGTGCAATTTATCTTATCTTTTTCCTCCTCTCGCTGATTATACCCATAGTATACCATTAGTAGGTACTAGGTAGTGGTTCTCTGCGTTACTTCAAGCGCCAACTTACCTACTACCTACCTACCTACCTACCTACCTGTCTATCTAGTAGGTACCTCGAGTATTTACTACCTACTCGAGTTTTTTTTTGTCAGCGTGGAGACTCGTTGGTCGTTGTCTTAGATATTATCTGTACACCTCTACTTGAATAGGTATAGTATAGTCTTGTCTGCAAACAGTAATCGTAACTTATTAAGATAAATGCATGCGTGTAAAAAGAAGTAAGTTCTAATTTCTGGCTCCTGAATACATAAGTGCAGTACAGATTTTCAAGTTTTTTGTTTTTTAATTTCGTTATTAGATTTATCATTAAGTAAGTAAAGATTGTTTAGGTTTTTTTTTATTTTTGTTTATTTTTTTTTTAAGCAATACACAACCCACGTTCTGATGAGATATAGATGGGTGGATTATAGATTGGCTCGTAACGTTACATACAGCATACAAGGAGAGACTTTAGTAAAAGATAAACTTTGGACACCTCATATGTATATAGTTAACGAATACGAATCTCGTGTAATGGGTTCAGGAAACCAAGACATTTTGGTGACTGTAATGCCGGATGGTACAGTATTATATTCCACAAGGTAAGTGAAGTCGGACAAGAACGAAATTTCCTCATCCATTTATCGTTTTTACGCAATATATTAGGCATTTATTTATGCGCCGTTGTGTGTATTTCAGATTGAAAGTGACTTTACTATGTTTAATGAATTTGAGAAAATTTCCATTCGACGAACAAGAATGTCCGTTAGTGCTGGAAAGTTGTAAGTTACCATCAATTTAGTAACCGTTTCAATTTTTTTTTTTTTTTTAATCTGTAATTAGGGTAATAAAGAACAAGAACTTTAAAGTTTGTTGAAAAAAATGAAAAACTGCGAAAAATCACATCAATGATGAATTTCAAACAGAGTTCACTAGGTGACTATAAAAATTATGTGAGAAATTCGTGCAAAAAAAATGTATGAAGTATCCACTTAAAAAGTTTTACATTCTACGCAATGTGTGTGAAAATCATGGTAATTGTAGAAAGATTTGTGAAATTATTTTTTCAAGATACCCGCGTGTAGTTGAAGGGATTAAAATCACGTGTATTTGGTTGCTAATTTTTATGAAAATGGATGCAATATAATTAAACAAGTCAAATCACGCTCAACTTATCAATAAAACTTTCCTTATAATTCTAGGTACATAGGAGATATCTACCCAAGAATATTTGATTTATTATTTTTTTGAATTTTTTTTAAGGGACTTATAATACGAATGAATTACTGTTATCATGGGAAAAACTTTCTCCTGTTGTTCAGAATGCCCGTCTTCATATGACAGAGTATAATCTGGCTTCAATATGGACTAATTCAACTTTTGTTATGTATTCGTTACCGCTAGATACTTGGACTACCTCCGAAGAGAATTATCATTATTTCGGAAAATTCGGTAAGGCTAATTTTCGATAAACAATTGACTTACTCGCATTCAGTTTTAAAAAACCGTATTCTATTATAATTTTTCGAAACGAACTCCTGACTATCAAAGAGATTTAAAAGAAAAACTACACACATTCAGGGGTGCGGTGAAGGGGTATTCTTGAGGAACAACTCGTCATTGAAAATTTGGAGCGAGGGGTTTTTAAAACTTATACCTGATGCAATTGAAAAAACGAAATGAAAAGAAAAAACAAAAAGAATTTTTTTAAGCTACATTTTTGAGGCAGAGGCATAAAAAGGAGGGAGCAAACATCAACACCTTTACTTGTAAACTAAAAAAAAAAACTTTTTTTTCAAAATGTTTCCCTAGCTTTGCTCAGGCATTCTATTCAATTCATTTCTTTAAATGCAGACCTCAAAAAAGTGTTTTTTTATACCATACGCTCTTTATTAAGAAACAACACCTCACCCAGCCGCACAGAAAAGTGTATGGCTATCTCTTTGAGGCGTTCTTCGTTACACTGATGTAGTGATGTACTGTTATTTGTGACTCGCTTCTGTTTCCTCAAATTTATTATGAAAAGCTGTCAACTGTTTTAAACGAATGATAAAAAGTTACAGACATTCACCCAGTCACGTAGAGAGGAACGTGAGGAACGTATCAGTAGCAATGGCGTAAATACTGGTGTGAGGAATTTGCAGGTGGAGAGGAGAGGAGAAGAGATTCAAACCCTTCTCCGGGCAATTTTTCCTGAATTTTTGTACGAAAAAACGCTATTAAATTTAACATTCACAACTCCGAAACGCGTTTAAATGTTGATTTTCTGACCCTTTATGCTTAAAATTTTTCAAAATTTTCAATTCTCAGCACCCCCCTTCCTCTACATACACAAAAACCGAGTACGGTTATGCTAGTGATGTTGGAGGGGGGCTTAGTTGAAATATTTTGAGGGGGTGCTCGTCGTTGACGTAGGAAGATCACCGCACCCCTGCGCACAGTTGTACAAAATGTTTTTATTGGTAGAAAGTCTACTATCTGCGTAGTATTTTTTTACTTTTTCATTAGAACAAACGTATAAGGGTATTATCCGTCTAAGTATACGTATATTTTCAAAACATTTTCATCCAATTTTACGTAGTACCTAATAAGAGGTGTTTTTTTTCCACCCTTCAAGGTATTTTCTTACTTATGTTATAGCATTACTACTGTCGCTCTCGAAAATTAGCAAATTGTAATCATAAGTAAATTATAAAAAACATGGATTGCGATTTTTTGAATAAATACCGATAATAGCACCGAAAAAGTGAAAAAAAATTTTTTTTGGCCTCGCGACATTATTGAATTTTTGAAGTTTTGAACAATATTGTTTGTAGGTGCACCCCTTTAGTAAGCGGAGGGGTGAAGAGGTGAAAGGGGTTGAGTAATTTTTTTACAAAAAAAAAATAAATTTTAGTATCGGTGGGCATCGAAAATCTGATGTAGTCTAGTAAACTACCAATCCGATTAGAAGAGAAAAAAAAATACAAAAAAATTCGACTCATCCCTACTGGACAATCGTGCGCACAGGATTCATGCTTACCAAGATACCTTTACCGCGAGATGTGCCTTATACATAGGTCTAAGTATAAGTACTCGAGTAGCTAATCGGTTATACCAACTTATCGACTGTTAAGTATGTTTTCAGCTGGAAATTATAGTTCCTTAACGGTATATTTTAGATTGGAACGAGAGGCAGGCCACTATTTGATGGATTATTACGTTCCTAGCATTTTGTTAGTAGTGGTATCGTGGGTCACATTTTGGCTAGATCCAAATGCTGTTCCTGGAAGAACTACACTTGGTAAGTTTCGAAAGAATGTCAATGGTCGACGTACGAAAGTTTTTCAAATAATGACCGGGTGCTAGATGTGTACATAAGCTACACATTAGGGTGAATCGAAAAAAAAATACCTCGGATATTTTTTGGCCTTAAAAAGTGTATTCCAATTGAAATTGTTCAAAAATTTCGCGTTACAGGACCGCCAACTGAAAAACTGAGTTTTAGGCGTTAAAATCGAAAAATTCGTGATAATTGATCCGAATTAGGAAGTTGGCTGCCCTGTAATGCAAAAATTTTGAGCAATTTCAATTGGAATTCACTTTTATACGTTGAACGAATTTTTTGAATACGTTATTTGGGTGAAAGACGCTTTTACTGCGTTTTTTTTCCTAATTGAAAAATGACCATTTTTGTCATCGCCAACTTTTCAACTCCCTTGCGAGTGGTTACAAGTAGTATTGGATCATACCAGTGGTACAGGAACCAAATTTTTTTTCGAAATTTACCTCACATTGAGGGTCCATAGCTCTACCCTTCTTTCAGCCCAGGTACACAAAATATTGTACGGTGGGTTTTCAACACAAATTCATCCACATACGTGAGTTTGGTCGAAATCCGAGGTATATATATTTTTTCAATACATTCTACTATACTTACATAATTTCATGCTTCTGCTTGTTTGATGCTTCCTTCGTAGGAACGAGTACCATGCTAACTTTTATTACGTTGTCAAGAAACACTGGCAGTTCTTTACCAAAAGTATCTTACATCAAAGCGACGGAAATATGGTTCATTGGCTGTACGATATTTATATTTGGATCGTTAGTTGAATTTGCTTTCGTCAATACCATATGGAGGAGACGGTAATATAAAATTTAAACGTAGCCACCCTATCGTGACATCAGTCATTCTTCGATGAAAAATTAATGTTAGATTTATATTTGTAGAAAGGACATCGAACTGAAAAAAGTGACCAGTAAACACGTGCTTAGAGCTACTTTAACACCTCAGCTGAATAGAAAGTCACTGTCCTCTTCTACGCAATCGCTTCCTAGTATACACACAATACATGAAAACAGTTTGAGAGTACGTGTAAGTTCGGTACATACCTACCTATCTACTTATATTTTGAAAAATTACCTTTAATTCGCGATATTCATTGGGAGTGTTGCATTTGGTCGCAGAATAAATATAGCAACACCTTGCTGGTACCATCAAATGACACTATTTTCACCGAACCAGCGGCCAGCTGTAATAGCATAAATATCAATAGCAGCAATTCGCAAGGATTCTTCAAAATGACTCCTCAACAGATAGCAGGATGGATAGATAAAAGGAGTAGAATATTTTTCCCAATCGCATTTCTAATATTCAACGTATTTTACTGGATTTTTGTGTTGATTTAAATAGCGCTTGCAAAGCGAACACTTCAACAGAAATAATTATAATACCTACATGTTACTATACGTATTACGCGTACTTACTATTCGTACAGCTACTTTTTTCCGCGTGTTTTATTAAGTGTTTCGCTTTGGCTGTTGATTAGAAATTCGATTTGAAAATTTTGTGTTTACACGAAGTAAAACGAATTTCATGCCTTGTTAATGCGTCCAATGTTGATGTTTCTTTTTATTAAAATACCTACACCCGCATCTACATAACCCAGCCTAGATACCGCCATAGTCAAGTGTACGAGTGCCCTGCCTAGCTAGCTAGCTAGCTACTAGCATGTATTTTCTACATTTTACTGCAACATGTCGTACAACAGGGCACTGTTGCCATCAAAACTTCATCGAAAACTTCTAAAAGCGAACATTTTTCCGTTTTCCTCGGCTAGGTGATTGATTATTTACGTAGGTATTAATTTGGTTTTGAAATTTAATCATTTTCGGGGCACGGAGTAAGGCTGCAGGTGAAAGTATCGATGTTTTTTAAACGCAGTTTCAACTAGCGGTTTAGTTATTTATTCATTTATATTATGTTACTATCATCGGTCCGCACGGTTTCACCTATTTCTGTTATAATTCGTGTGAATTGTGAGTACCTATTAAGTATGTTACGAATTATCGAGAAAAAAAAAGTACCTAAATGAAAAAATTAAAAATTAAAAAATGAAAATACCTACGTTCAATTTCAAGTTGGTAAAGTAGCATAAAATTTAAACGATTTTGTTAATACCGCTTCAATTTGAAATTTATGGAAGATTTTAAGTTGTTTTAGAAAAGTTTTTAGAATTAATTAAAATCTATACTGGTAATTAGGCGAGCAAAAGTTTACAATCTTTTCGAAAGTAGCGAAAGAATTTAAATAACTTTGAAATTATATTTCATCTTAATATTTTTAAATTGGGATTAATTAAATGAAATAGAAAAGTTGAATGTATTAAAGGAGAAAATGTTGTTTGAAATATTTTTGTAAAATTTTCAAACGAAATAAAGATATTTTCATTATATGAACTTTTCGCTAAAGCGTAATATTACCGTTTCATCGTTCGACGTCGTACTTGATGCTTTCCGCTATGCTCAAAAGAAAGGTATTCCAAGTATTTTTTTATTGAAATACCCGCAAAACGTATAATATTTGAATAGTTGTAAAGAAAAAGAAAAATATACAAACTTTTAATGTTCTCATAAGCTTCGTTTCTTTTCTTTTTTCTTTCTTCCTTTCTTTCTTTCATTCTTTCATTTCGTTTTTTTTTTTATTTTTTATTTTTTTTTCAATACTTACTTACCTATATAAAATACGGTACAACAAACTCGAAATAGGTAACTGTGCTCTTTATTCATTTTTTTTCAACCGCGTGCTGATGCAGAGTTTTTTCTATAGGTACTACATTTAGTGACTTCGTAGCTCTGCTTCATCTTTTGAAGTGATAAATCGAGTAATTTGTAATTATATTTTTTATCAAAAAATTCATTACGTACGCGGGTATAATATCAAATAAGCAAGTCCAAGTATTCGCAAACAATGAAATAAGTCATGGCCGTACGCTGGTTGAGTCTCTGGCAGGGGTTTTCAGAAAAAAAGCTCCCAAATGAGCGCAAGTTCAAGAAACAGTGGCATCAATGTACCTCCCTATTCAATTACGCTGATGACTTACCTCGCCTACTTCCCAGTGCTATAGGTAGAGAAAGATCAAAATATTTGGAGAGGTCTAAGACTTCTACTTTAATTTTTATAAAAAAGTTACGTTAGAATAGCGCGAGCGAAGCGAGGGCGAAAATTTTGTAAAATTTTGAGAATGAGAGGTGGGAAATGAGCTTAAGTGTCGAATCCGACTGTTTATTCACGTGTAAGAATAAACTTTCAAGTGGACAAGATTGGTCAGAGAGAACAACACCCGTCCTGAGCGATTTCTTTTTTTTTTAAAGTAGATAAACTTCCTTATCGGAAGCTTTGATTGTCTAAATATTCCCAATAAAGCACAAAAAAATACGAAAAGCTCATGAGGTAGCGACCGCTACTTCGATCTACTACTGCCTGCGGCTGCTCATGGTCATTTCAGTTCAGATGCTCAATGATTATGATGTCTAATATTTTTAATACTTGAAATTTTATTTTCAAATACGCGCCTCGTTTACACGTACTCGAGTGCATTCGTATATGTTTGCAGTTTTTTTTAGGCGCTAGGGAGGATGTGTTGACGACGCTTCCCTTCCCGAGCGTATGGACCTGAAACAATTACTCACATGTTGTGGATTGCATCACAACTTTTCAACATTTTGGTAATGGTGGGTGGTTATAAGTGGTACGGGATCGAAACGCCAACGTTATAGAGAGATGCAAAAACTCAAACCACACCTTTTCTGCTCTGTGACCGAGATCCTACACCACCACCTTTAGAGGATAAAAATTATGAAAAATCGCGTTTTTTTTTCTTTTTTTCCCCGTTAAATCACCTCAATTTGAAGACCCTTAGATCCACCTCTTTGATATAGGGTAAAAGTCAACCATCCGTGTGAATTTAGTTAAAATCCGAGATAGTTTTTTTTTATCCGGCCTAGGGTGTGTGTGTGTATTAGCATCAATTCGACCTAGGCGAGCTGTAAGATGCAGTGATCTATCAATGAATGAGTATATTGATATTCCACAAAAATTGAAAATCAAGTTGTTACTTTATTAATAATATTGGAAGTAACATACGAGTACATTTTCCATTTCAAAAAAAATAGGACTTCATACCAGAAAAGAGATTCTTTTCTTTATCGGTTAGTAAGTATAGGTACATATTTAGTTGATATTTACGAGCATACGTAAATGAATGTACGCATGCGAATGTGCAAGCAGAAGTAGGTAGATAGGTAGGTAGGTAGGTAGGTACTAGGTACATATTCTTTGCACATACACACGACAGAAGACGCTGCAAATGTTGAGTAAAAAAATGATTTATATTTTTCCGAAAGAACAACACAAATTGTAATAAAAAGGACAAAAAAGGGGGAAAATATAATATAGAATAAAATAAACTTTGCGAGTTTATTTTATGCTACGCGACGAAGAGTAGAAAAGAAAATGAAATGTTGTCTTTGTTTAAACTCATAACTTTGCCAAACGGTTCCGTTTACCTCGACTCTCGCCAGTTGCGCGAATTTTTCTCTTCGCCGTTTGCCTGTTCGCGTTGTCGAAACTTTATATCTATTTACTCTCCGTCTGGCCCCTCGTTCCATGGCTGTTGAGCCGCGGTGCCATGGCGTAGTTTTCTTATATAACGCGGAGCATTCTAATGGAAAACATATTTCACTCGAAATGCCATATTAAATAGACATTAAAAGAAGGAAAAAAAAAGGCACACAGTACAACGAAATTCAAAACAGGACGAAAGGGAAGATGAAAAGTAAATTTATTTATATGTCACTTTTAAAACTAGATAGATTTGATTTGTGCTATGGCTGCCTTTATTTTTTCTTGAATTTTCAGTTCTACTCGTGATGTTTAATTTGCATTCTGATTTATGTACTTTTAAACTGCGATGTAGAATGGTGTTAATACCTATATTTGTGTATTATATGTAGCGAAGTGCCTAACCTACTTACAAGTAATTGTAAATGTTTTCGCTGAAATTATGTACTATGAGAAAAAGTATCGTGCAATCAGTTACCAAATAATCTGAGTTGATTTTATGAAAATAATATAATTCTCAATGTTGATAGGTATTGAAATGGATTCAGTAGGTATAGTTATTTTTACCTATGCGCGAGTACTTATGCATATAATTTACCATTCCAGTGAAAAAGAATTCAGGGGTTATAATTTTTCATCTGGTTTTCTTTCTCGAAGTAGAAAGCCACGTATTACGAGGGAAACAGCCATCACAAATTTTAGTTCAAATAATTTATAAAATTGAGCTAATATAATAAGGAACGAGAAAAAATAAATCTAGATACTTATTACTCGTGATTATGTAAAAATTGAACTAGTCAAATCTTGATTAAATTGTTGAAATTGATGATGTAACTACACTTGCAGACTAACCTCAGTTGGCATAATATGAGAAAAATTTAATTTTAAAAACGTTCGAGAGTAAATTGGAATTGGCGCGGCGCATCTTTGCCTACATTTACAAACGCGTACATTTAGGACTAGCATAGGGGCACTTATGACTACGAGGTCTTACACGGGCTCCAGTGAAATCCTGAGTAAATAGTTGTTCTTATTTTTCTTATTAAAGCTATTTTTCGAGGGGCTGTATTATAAAATTATTCATATACTTACTATTATCGTGTGATTTCCTTCGAGTTTTACATGCCAAACGAAGTGTGCAGAACAGAATTTGAGTTAGCGCCTCTCTGACGCTACAGAGCTACAGATAAAGGTAGTGCGTACCATCTCTAATTAAGTGCGTTATTTGTGGTCAGTGTGAAAAAGGCAACTAGAAAGGTCTCAGTTCGAAACAACTACCAAAAATGTGACATCAAGTTGGATTTTCAGTGAGAAACAATTTCAACTATAAAAAATAGGGAAGTCCGGGAAAAAGGCTTCACTTCTCGTATTTAAAACAGCATACAAAATCTCACCATCAAGTACCCTAACACAAATACAGTTGCAGTCCTTTCATTCTCTGTCGCTCTCCAGGAAGCAAAATGATAACCCGGATCTGCAAAGTTACCATTTCGAAACGGTATTATTTTTGTCTCAGATAAAGGAAAATCTGAGGTTTCGTTACTGTTTTAAAATCGTATTTTTGGTTTTGAAACGGGGTTAAAACTGCTTAAAAACAGCTTCAGAATTGTTTCAATGCATTTGAAATATATTGAAACAGTTATAAAGCTGAATTGCAGCGGTTGTACAGCTTCAAAATTTTACATATTTTAAATGTTTTGAAACAGTTTTGGAGCTGTATTGAAACAGTTTCAAAACCGAAAATACTGTTTTCTAACAGTAGGTAATGAAACTTCAGGTTTCCCCAAGTTTTGAAACTGTTTCAATTTTGCAGATCGGGAAGTAAACGTTCTTTTTCAATCGCGAGTTGATAGGTAATTATTTTTAGAATGATGTTTCAACGAAATATTCCGCATACATTTTAAGAAAAATAGCTTACCGTATAGTCTACGCCAACCGAGAGTGGTGTACTAACTTATACTAGTAAGAAAAATACATATTCACGTTTGGTAAATAGTTAGAGCTCAAGGGTACGGTAAAATGTTCTCTCTTATGATCACTTAAATACTCTTGATATTTCGTGATTCGTGAGATTAACGCGCTGGCGTCGCTCAGACGACTATGTTTTCTCTTCAACAAATAGGAAAAATTCTTTGAAAACTCCACCCAAACAGTTATTTTAATTCCGCTACTGTCCATCATTTGTAATGAGTAAATTTTTTTTCTTTAAATTTCAGTCCCCACCAAAAGAAGTTTTGAGGGAGCCGATGGATAGTACAACTGGAAAATTATCACGAAATTTAATAATTTAACAGGCGAATAACAGTACACAGTAGCGTAGTTACGATGGTGGTGGTAAAAAGAGAGGGGATTCGTTCAATTCTTCTACCCTTCAGTACGAGAAATTAGCAACTTAATATATTTATACTTGCGATTTTAAACCAAAACCCTTGGAAATGCTTAATTTTTCTACGTGAAAATTCGAAAAATACACTTCTTAACACTCAAAAATATCATTTTTGCAATATTTTTGCCCTAACTTCGCTCATGCATACGTAAAGTAACAATCAGGATCACAACGATCCTGATCATTTTCCTCGCAATAATCTGGGATTCGTGATCCGTAACTCTTCACCACACGACCCGCGATTCGTGATTCGCAAATTTTACATTAGATGAATCGGATCGTGTTTTTTGAATTTTTTTTACTCTTTTTTCAAGCCTTCGAATCGAAACTATTTTCTATCATCTTTAAGTATTATCTGAATTGGGATGTTGTTACCTGCATTTGTTTACTAAGACTATAAAACTATAAACACTGAAACACCAAGATGGGAATCTCCTGCTCCAAAGGGTAAAGGGATTACGGTTTAGAGAAACGCTTGTTTTCCCTTGTAGAAACGCTGTTCACTAATTCCAGTTCGATGGCAGCTCAATGATCATTGGTCACTCAGAAGTTATTCTTTCTGTAGGTAATACATAAAAATCCCAGAGAACCTACGTCTCATCTGGCTCTGAAATCCTGACCAGTCAGAATTGTGAACAAGTTGAACAAGAATTAGTTGGGTGTACCTTATTTTGCAAAAGTAGCAATTTCAAAACACTTACTCCTAAATTTTTTCCTTTACCCCCAAAACACATTTAAGCTGTATTTCAATCAGATCGAAGCACGTTAATCCGAGCCCACTTGGCCTTCTCAATTTTTGAGTCTTTTCAGAAAGAAGGTATCATCTTGTAGAGCGCAACAAACTGAGTATAAAATATACAAATAATTTTTTGCCTAAGATCAATATTGTAGGAGTTATGAGGGATCAAAGATTGACAAAAATATCCATACTTCGGAACAAACGTAAGAGTGGGTCAGGAAGGCAACTGATTCCCGATTTCAACCATTTTCACTGAGAATACTTACTTTGAAAGGGGGAATGCACTACACAAAATTTGAGCCTCTTACCTTAAAGCGGGGGGGGGTGGTACTCATTATGATGACTTTATTAAAAATCACCTTATTCAGAGGACTCCTAATGCCCGCTCCTTTTCAGATGAGGGGCTCAAATTTTATGCCATTTCTGGTTGTATGCTGTGCCATGCGAAATTTTTATGCTTATTATTGTAAACGGTTTTCGTCGTGTTCTCGCTATTGTAACGTCATCCATACTCACCGATTATAATTATTCGATCTTTTTGATCGACCAACATTAAATGTATACTGTATCTACCAAGTCTGACCGCCAGATCAGCGTTTTCCGATACGTGACTGTATTCGTAGAAAGAAGGGTTCTACGTTCTAGTTTGTATTGTTTACATTACCTACCCACGTTTTCTCGTCCTAGTGAATGTGATTTTCTGTAAAAGTGTTGTTGTTTGCATGTATTTGCTCGGCAGACAATGTCGACAATTTTTTCGACCATCTATAATAGTTTTATAAACTGTATTGCGTTTAGTCCCTAATGTTGGTCAGATTCAGGGCCGGATTTTCGATCCATGTACGCATAGGCTTAAGCAGTTTCGCTCTTTAAACAAAAGTAAAACGTTGCAGCAGTGAAAAGAAAAAGTATTGCTCGAGCGTAGCGAAAGTGGAAATTTTATAAAAATTGTTGAATACCAAGTTCGAAAAATGAACATGCGCTAGCCTGTTAGTATTCGGTGGTGCGTAAATGATAAAAGTTTTTTCCGCAATTTTGTGTCTCCAAAATTCTGCCACCTAAACATGCATGAGCACACAAAGTTCGTGCGACTAATACGTGTACTCAAATGCGGAACAATTCAGATCTAGCAAATGTCCTACCAAAGCACCTGTAAAATCAAAGGAGATCATACAGACGTCCGACCAACGTGTCGCGGTTTGCAAACTTACATTAATATACGTCCACGTCGAGTCGTATTTAGAAAACATTCAAAACTGCTATTCAAGCACACAAACACACACACCCTCAAACGCATATTAGGATCGATACATCATTTTGCCTTCATATAATAGGCTGTAGTAACATTTCAGCCTCTGTTGCTATAGCAACTGATAATGTATGGACCCCCTTCCGTAATAAATAAAATTCCTTTCTTTACCCGTTATATTTCTATCTCATTTGAAAGTTTAAAGTAGCGCTTGGGAATTTTAAAGCTTTAATATAAAAAGCCGGTCTCCGCACTTCGCTCTTCGCTTCGAATTCTTCTTCATAATCAATTAAGTTTTTCATATGAATAAAATTAGAAAAGTCGTCGTTTTTGTTTTCGTATTTCCAGGTTCACATTTTTCAAAAACCAACCGTGCACATTCTCGAGAACGGTGAAAAAATTTCACTTTTAAATTTTTCTAAAAAATTACCATACAATACCTATACCTATGCCTATGCCTATACATACATACGCGAGATGAGTATTTTTTCTGATAACGATATTTCTTCAGCTTCGAGTGATTTCGCCATATTCAGGATCCGCAGGGTGTCCCACTTGCCCATACAATGTCTCAGCGGCGGACTAACCGCTGACGAAATTTTATCGGACAAATTATATCGGCGACGGAAACAATCAAATATTCTTCAGAAATGAGAGAACCAAGTAGGTATGCATATAAGCAGTTCACCCGAGTACATTCGAAGACGAATCAGTACTCGTAGAAAAGAATACCTATTTTAGACTTTCAGTTCAGATAGTACACAATTACGTACTTAGTGCACAGTACGTGTATATTATGTAGGTATAGGTACCTCTACCTATGTAGTATGTACCTAACTGTCTGCGTGTATCAGAAGACGTGCAGTGTACGAGTGCAAATTAAGGCGGCTTGACTGCGCACAAGTTTTCAACTGATCAATCGGCGAAAAGATCGCCGAAAAATGGAAAACACGCTTTGTATAATACATTTTCAACATTTATCGAATCTATCTAACCAACATGTCGATGAGTAGTTGGCTATCTCTATCTATTACCTAATGATAATGGAGGTCAATCCGGAGTGAGATTTTTCAAGTTTGTCAAGCTTGAAACGTCTTATTTTCGATACTCGTGTCAAATTGCTCGACATCGTTGTAGATAATGTGAGTAAGTAAGTGTACCTCTAACTAGTACCGACCTACAAACTTTGATTCTGTACGATTTGTTCAAGAATCGACATCGCAACGTTTTTTCACCGCATCGCACACTTCACTTATTTACTCGTTCGCGAAGTTTTGAGGACGGAATTTTAACGGAAAGCGGACCTTCGGCAGAGCTCTTCTTTTCCTTCAAATCGCCTAAATACCATATCTGCAATGATCAAGTCTCTCGTTGCACTTGTTGTGAAATTGAATGAGAAATTTTCAAATTGTCCGAATGGAATTCACATGCGTTACATCCTTCCGAATTTTCCTAAAATTGCGGTTCTAGTAAGTACTCGAGGGAACGCAGTACGTACATCTACTTCTCACATTCATATATATACCATATATTTGTAGGTAGGTACGTTATAATATGAATATACGTAGTACATAATATACGATGTGCTTAGAATGCGCTACAGCTGAACTGTAATAGAATGAATTTACCTCGGAAAATCAGGCTAAAAATAAGGTTGAAACTTTTGTTCTTTTATCATTGCCAGTTCGCCTGCAACTTTAGTCGTTAAAGTTTCAAATTAATAATTAAGAAGTTTGCCACTGTTTACTCTAGCGAAAATGAATGTTTTCCCTATTTTACGAAAAGAGAAAACAAATAATGAGAACGAAATAAAATTAATTTCTTTTACTTTTTATTTTATTTCTTATTTTTCCTTTTCAGACGACATTTTTCTACTATTTCCTTTCACAACCATGACGACTATTTTTTTCCCGTATCGCTAAAGCGGTGATTTGATTGTATGTTTTTGCTGTTTTTCTTTCGTTCTCTTCTTTTTCGTTTCCTCATATTTTTTATTCGTCGCTTGTAAAAACTGAATTGCAATAATTTTGAATTAAAACGCGTCCAGCTCGTTAAACCGAAAAGAAAAAAAAACTTACGCAAGTAATTATTGTTATTCATTTCAAGGGTTTTACACATTTGCCATAATGGAGAATGTCACGTACTTTTTAATCATGACAATAATATTTATATAGTTGATATATTTGTATTTCTATCCGATCTCCCCCCCCCTCCCCCATCAACATAATTTTTCATTCATTTAATACGCGCGAGAAATTCAAAACGTTGATATAAAAATGAATTTCTTCGAATATTTTTCAAAACTATAACTACGGAACAATGTTCAGAAATGCAACATTGACTTTTTCAGGAAGGGGCGAGAAGCCATAAAAAATTTCAACTACAGTTACCAAAATTTTCAACTTGAATTTTGTTTATTTCTCCTCGTAATCGATGGTAATTTTGGTACGGTGAGATTATATATGCCCGAGTGAAACGAGAGTGAAAATTTTCGGGAAAAAACTCAGTTTCAATGACCGAAGAATGTATTTTTGGAAAAATTTGATTAATTTATATATCTTCTGAACAGTTTGGCTCACACGAGTGTTGTAGACTTTAGCGGAGCGGAATTTTCCGTTAAAAAATACTTTTAACTTCACACTGATTGATTTGATCGAAGTTTTCAGTCATGTTAAAGATAAAACATAAAAATTAGTTAATAATTATACTTAAATATGATATATACCTAATTGAAGAGAGGAAAAAAAACGAAGAACTACTAACTGCCCGAGCGAATAGAGGGCGAAATTTTTCCGATATTTTCGTACACAATATTTCTCTTTTCAGACTAAAGTTTTGGGCTGTTGAAAAAAAATTGATTCAAAGTAGCAAATAGAGCCATTAACCGAAGGGGCCTGTTGTTGCAGCCCCTAGCCACTTTCTTAATCCGGGTCTGGCGTCATATGTATAAATTGGGTAGCTGATCTTCAGACGCACTGGTGTATAAGTCACCTGTACACATTTATTTTAAAAGCGAAATTACCACTCTTCCATTTGCCATGATTATAGACGTAGACACACCAAGATGAACACTTTCAGCCATACCGGGTAGAGGATTACCGAAAATTTCTGAACAGAGTATTTCAAGACTAATCCGTCCGGAGCGTTGTTCACTAATTCCTGTTCAACCGGTTCACAATTCGGAATGGTCAAGATCTTGGACATGTATTTCTTTAGATTTCTACCTAAAGAAAGAATAACTTCTGACCAACGACCGTGGAACCGAAATTAGTGAACGGCACTTGTACAGAGGAAAATGGTCAAAATCGAGAACGGTTATCTCTTTACTTCTGTGGTGGGATGTGGGAGATTTTCATCTTGATGCTTCGATGTCTATAGCCATGACATTTATTTTCTGTTCTAAATATGAACCTGAATGAAAAAAGAAAAACAGTAATTCGCTGTTTGAGGGCGAGCCGTTCGTGCGCGTGCGAGTTTTTTTGAAAAGAAATAATGATAATCGAAAAATTGCTTTTGGAGTGGGAGGATGACTTTATGGAAAAATTGCCGTTCTCGTGACACGTTGTGACGAACAGTGGGTACCAGTATGAAATATTCATGTCTCTTGTCTTTTGAGGTTTTTATTTCCATTTTCGTTTTTTCATTTTTATTCGTCTCTATTGTATTACATATCAAAGAGAATAAACTTGTTCGTATTATTATTAGCGATGTCGATACATTATTCATAAATCTTTACTATGCACATAAGTAAACAGTACATATCTACTATATTCGGTTTTTTTTTCAATTTGATACGTTACAGGGTTTGTTTGTGTTCGTTTTTTTACGTGCTAAGCAAGTTTTTTTTTACAAAGATTATTTTTACATTGTTAAATCATAGTTAGTAGATCTATATAATTGCATACGTGCCTTCGATTTCATTATCCTCGAACCTACATTCCTGAAGATATTACTGCCCAGGATGGTTGTGTCTGGTACATCTCACATCACCCAACACTTCGTTTTTTTTTTGTTTTTTTTTTTTTGTGCATAAGTCAGCATAAATGAGAGTAGTATTTACGTTAATTTCCAAAAAAATTCGCATAATAATCGGATAACAGCTAAAAAGTAACTTCATAATAAATTATGCATAGGTATTAGTAGGTACTCCTTGCGATTGAAAAGACGTTTTAGAACTTTTCAAACAGTTTAGAAACCTAATGGGGGGGGGGGGGGTAAAATCCATTTTATGAATTATTTATTTCACATAAACGAAGAATTTCAGCTAGAAAAATTTATTTTGAAATTCCCAATTAGGTAATCAAAATTCGGATGATCGAGGTAGGAACCAGAAAACAAAACAAACAAAACGCGAAATAGGAAAAAATTAGGCAGTACCTACATTCTACATTACTTACATAGATAAGATACTTAAAAAATTCGAAAATAAATATCGACTTCAAAAACTCGACTAATGTCTACACGTCTGGGAAATTAGTCTAAAATCAAAATTAGAAGATATAGCCGAGGCTGCGATCCAACGAATGAAAAGCAACTTGCAATATGGTGAAATTTTTCAAACTTTAGATTAATATTTTCTTTTAACTTGATGCAAATTTAATATTCTCATAAATTGTTCGTTTTATAAATAAGTCTGAAAACGTAAAGAAGGAAAAAAGTTTTCCAAGAAACTTTTTCATACATAAAATATTCGTCGAGATGGTAATAATATTGTTTTGGAGCGATGCGCGCGCAACATTTTCTCAACACAAAACATCAGATAATATGAAAGTGCGACTTGAAGAACTTATAAGTTATAATAGTTTTTCTGTTATCGGTTGAAATTATATTTTATACTTCTAGCACTCGCGAGTAATATACAATTCTTTAAAAGTTATAAAAGAGAAAAGTTTGCAGAGAAGAGCCAGGCAAAGGGCAAATAATAACAGCCACGGCAACGGCACCACCACTACCGCCGCCACCATCAGCGTTGGTAGTTATTCGAGCTAGCTGCGTTCCCCGAACCTTGCCAAAGCACTGCCATGTAGCCGTAGCGACGTTTGCTTAGTCTTATCCGCGCAGATGGTGGTTTTTTCGTCAATTTTCAACCGAATTGAGCGCACAACCGTCTTGTTTGACTCGCTGCTGGGTAAATAAAAAAAATTGTTACGCACGTAAACCAGTAAGAACTAAAGAAAATTACGTGTAAAGCTGAATTTTTGAATATATTAATATACATACACACGTACACATTACATAAATGTAGTTATCAGATGGGTAAGTGAAGTACATAGATCTAGATAGTAGGTACACATTCGCTACATGTTCAGCGCATATTATCTTCTATGTAGGTTCAATTTCTCGTCCTTGACCTAATTTTTTTCATTCATTTTGCGAGGAGGAGGGAGGGAAAAGAAGATTTTGAACGTTTTTTTTTTTTTTTTTCACGTTCAAGTTAGAAATTTCAAAATAATTCGTTTATCTTTTGATTTGAAATTAAATGCGTATTTGTATTTCTAAACTATACGCAATTACGCATCATGTACCTATATTTATTAACAATCAAATGAAAAAAAACAATAAAAAACTGATATTTATTCTTCCTTAAATCATCCGTTATGAGTTTCTTTCTAGTGGGTACGTACTTTTGTAGCTGAATATTCCCCTAAAGTATGATTACAGGGATAGACCCTAACAAGTGGAAGTGGTGCAGAAAAATTATCCAAAAATTAGGTTTTTCGATCATAATATAGGGGGTAGGTTGATGGGAGATCATTCTAAAACACACACAATAAGTAAAGCGAGAATTAGCAGGCAAGCAACAAACAAACGGAACACGCGAAAAAGCGAATCATAAACGAAAAAAAAAATCAAGTTGAAACGCTTCTTCAAAAAAATCATTTATATTTACAGCTGCGTAAAAATTTTTATGAAAGTGTCATTTTGATTTGAAGCTGTATTTATGTATTATATCACCATTTGAAAGGATCAAATTAAAGACGACCGAGGGTCAACGTCTAAAAAAAAAGCATTGTAGACTCGTAAAGAGGGAGGAGACGAAGAAACGAAATGGAATGTTTTACAACTTTCGTAATAAATATTTTATCGGGCTCACTATTAAAAATACGTACCTATTGTAGGATGTATAATTTAGCGTTTGAAATTGTTTCAACAAAAGTATGTAGTAAAACCATTTACAAATGAATTAAATTTTTTACGATCGGTCGTTATTCGATCAGTATACGTATAGATACCTACATCTAAGTACACCTATACACATACAGCATACTAAAATAATTTACAGAAACAGATCTGAGATGCATGAGTAAAGTATGTGTAACGTATCCACATATTAGTGACTTATACTATAGGGTGGATCGGTTGTTGCAAATTTTAAAAAACTGACAACGGTAGTACACTTACTGCTTATTAATGTTGGCCCTCAAAATTCAACAGGTACCTACGGTTAAGAAAGTTGATTTGGTCCTGTCTTCAGAGGAACATTGTTGGGGGCTGAGAACAAGAGCCCCCTCCCTCACGCCCCTCCACCTCTATTGTGAAAAAAACGCATATTTCTTATCAAAAAATTACCATAATAGTGTATTTATGGTATAAAATTGAAACTAACCATTATGTGTGGGGGCAGAAGAGGGCTACATACTACCACCATAGATGAAAAGAGCACATCAGAAAACGTCCTTATTTCAATTTTCGGTTATGTGCGTTCATTTGCAGGTGTTTTGTGAATTTTTAAAAATATAAAAAACTGAAATTTGTAACACATTCGAGGAAAATGTTCATAATTACGCTACAAACTACTCGAATAAAAAAACCGACTTCAAATTCGTGTTCAAAGGCCTCAAATTACTTCTATCTAGACGTGTTATGCAATAATTTTACGTGAATTTTGAGTTTTCGAGTTTTGTTTAGAATTTTTTTTTCAAGCCATAACCTGCTGGCATTTAAAAATTAAAGCGAAAAAAAAAATCGAAATTCACGTGAAATTATCGCACATGATCAAAAATTGGTATAAAACGATTTCATGTATCTCTTTTGGTTTTTGCGTAATAAAGGTTTAACAGTTTTTTTGCTCATTTTCCCCTACCACAGACTGAAAAATTTTGAAAAAATTCTAGTATATAGCCCTATTTTGCTCCTACACGTTTATGGTTGGTTTCAATTTTCTACCATTAACCCACTTTTATGGCAATTTTTTAATAAGAAATACGCGTTTTTCACAATAGCAGTGGGGGGGGAGAGTAAGATGGGAGGAGGGGGATTTCTTGCGCTTAGAAGTTTCTCTAGGAGCCCCCAACAATGCTCCATGATAATTTTAAAGGTCTGAGGACAGGCCAAAATCAACTTTCTTAACCGCAGGTACCCGTTACTCTTCCCCTGCGAAAGCTCAAAGCTAACGAAGTACCAAAAATTTTATTAAAAATGACTTTAATACTGTTACTTTAATGCCAAATAATCAACAGCGATACGTTTTCATCTCCGCTCTCTTTCGAAGAGAGAGATCAGAAAAATACTACTTTCTATACTGTGTAAAATAATATGTAGGCCTATTTCAAAATAATTCGTGAAAAATACGGGTCTAGCCATTGTCCCAGAAAATGTTCAAATGTTCTCCTCCTTTAGTTTTTGCAGTGATTCTTAAATATCTTCACTTGGTGAGAAATACGTCGCGTCGTTTTCCTTGAGTTCTTATTCTTCAACAAAAAAAAATTCAGTAGAAGTGAAAAAAAAACCTGTAATGACTTCAATGCATTAAGAGGTTATTAAGAGGTCAGTACTAATTGTACATCTACTCATTTCAACTGAAATTACTCCTTAATCGCCTTATTCAATCCAAGACGCGGCTGTTGAGCGGTCATTCGTGCTTGTATGTGCACCCTGAACCTCGGGAGACTGAGTTGCAAAATTTCTTAGCAAATGCCTCGAAGTGACCGTATAAACCTTGTTTTTTCTACGAGAAAATCCGGTTAAAAACGAAACAAAATTACGCTCGACTTATACGTATTCTAGAAACATGTAAGTTGGCAACACGAATAGTAAGAATTTACCAGGGAATTCTAGTATCGCGGTTTTAATAACATGTAGGGTGTATTTTTCTCTAGTATTTGCAACCGCACACCGCACCCTGCACCTCACCCGTACATACCGTTCTGCCGACATACAATATTGCTTTTTCATTTTCCACATTTTTCTGAGCGCATTCAAATTCTTAATGCGTTCTCTCTCCTTTTAACATTATTATAAATTCCAAGCATTTCTTTATTGGTTTTAGGTATTCGTTTTTAACGAAAAGGTGGAAAGAGGAAAAGAATGGATTTCTGGCATAATAGCTAACGTTAACCTCGCGCAGCTTTGACGCACCGCGCGTCCGTTCAACGCTCAGCTCGCTCTCCCCATCATTTGCTTTCAGTTTTCTCTCTTTTCTGAAAAAACTTCTGACACTTGAATTAAAATCGATAAATTCCGAAAGTTTACCGTCATTAATAAAACACATTTTAATTTATTCTATTCGCAGACACTATTTAATAAATATTACTTCCGAGTACCACCTATACACTACCTACTACGTATACCTATTCGTTATTTTTTCGTCCAACTTTTCGAGAATAATTCCGACTATTACGGCGCTGTGTGCTTATCTGTTGCAGAATTTAGCAACAACAAATGCTCTCTTTAACCAGTACCTATTAAGACACCATCCTCCTCTGCAGAAAAATCAATACGAATCTGAATAATTATAACGTGCACCGCATAGATACGTAGTAGGTGCTAGCTAGCTCCTAGCTAGGTACCACTTACAAAACCTATTCATCAAAACTGTGATTTCGTCGTGTAGTTTCGAAGCGTTGGTGACGAGTTTGCGTGCGTTGGTACATTTCTCCTTGGTAATTGACAATTTTGCTGATTTTTTTTTTTTTTTTTGTCAAATTTAGCTGACGTCATATCGCCGATGATTCAGAAGAACTGAGAGTGGCGTCCTTCTCCCCTTCGCTTTTATAAATTCGCTTGTGATTTGCGAGGTACGTCGAAAGTTAGATAAGTAATCAAATAATGCGCTGATCGTGCATTACAACCGCACATTAATCGATAAAGGATTAGAAGCTGTGAAGGAGTTAACACATACGAGTATGTACGTGTTGACAATTCAACATGCGCTACCTAGCCTAGCAGTAATTACGCGTATGTGCGAACCGAACGCCTGCATCTTTTGAGCTGAAAAAAATTCAACGCTGTTACATAATACACGTATATACCTATAAACATAAACGTGTATTCTATTACGTGCCCCTAAGAGTGCAAGTGTATGACCTAGTTCCAAGAATGCCCGATTTTCGCCTTTAATTTAACGTTTTGTTTTTTTTTTTTTTTCTTTCTTTTTCAACTCATTCTAAATGATATGACGCAGGTACCTACAGAACAACTATCAAAACTGTACAATGAGCCTAGATTTATTTTGTATACAGGGCCTACCGCATCATTCTATTAATTTACGTTAACTTCAGACGTGTAAAGTGCGCACTCATTTCATCAGAATTCAGCTTTTACGCTAATTTTTTTCATTATCTACCCATTTACAATGCATCGCAATCACAACGTCTAGTCCGGAAGAGTAAAGGAAAGAATGGCGATTACTGTGATGGTGGCGAAATCATATTACCCGGCAGTGTAATGTGTATGAGTACGTTGTACGCATACGCTATGCGAGTGCGAGCGAGTACGTGTGATGCGGATGATAGGTAGAGCTAGAGGTATGGAACACTGACACATGTTGCGGCGAATCGGTTGCAGGTGTCTTAGATAATAGGAACAAGTTGAGCGGTGCTTTAGTTCGTAAGTGTATACTGCGTGTGTGTGTGTGTGTGTGTGTGCGTGTCCACCAAGTTCGTGACAAAAGGGTTGAAATATTGAATTCGAACGAGTGACGAGATTCACGCCACGTATGGCGTTTCAACCAAAAGTATCTTACAATCATCGAGTAAAATGAAAAATAAAAAATGAAAAATCTGGAATGATAAAAAAAGAAAAAAAAGTGTAACACCTGATAAGCAAAATACGAGTGAAATAGTTGACGATATATAGGTAGCGATGAAAAAAAAAAAAAAAAAAAAAAAATGAAATGAAATGAAATGAAAATTATAAAAAAAAAAAAAAAAAAAAAAAAAAATGAAATGAAATGAAATGAAAATTATAAAAACGACGCTGACAAGGGCTGCGGATGAAGGGGACTGTATAAAGGATCCGAGTCGGTGTGCGAGTACGAGTAGTGTTTCGAGCAGTAAAGGATTACGCAGCAACAATGGTATATAACACTAACAGCAACGCAAGCAGAAGCATTCGCTACAATAATAAGGTGGTAAAGGAAGGACGTCGTCTGCCATCTGTTGGACGGAAAACCCGGGATTCTCACTCTCGATAGACCTATGCGCTTTGCTTTGGTTTGTTTGGGTGGCCGAATTTTTCAACTATGGCCTCGCAGCACGCACCGAACGCAATGTTGCCGAGTATTCGTCTCCGCCGCTCTTTCCCTTTTCCGACCTTTTTCATTCTACATTTTATACCTATATTCTCATTTCTCGTATTACCGGGTACGCCAACACCCCTCCGACATTGTCTTGACTACGTGCAACGTGCACTGTCTACTATGTCCAATATTGTCTACATATTCGGCGATTCCGAGCCGTATATTGCATTCTGTTATCCATCCATGTACCTTGTGTTTGCGTTAGATTACATTATGTTAGGTCAGACTAGGTTACGTTACGTTACGTTACGTTACGTTACGTTACCTTATGTTGATGGAAGTATACTCGTGCTCATAGTTTGAACTTCAACAGAGGAATACAAGCATTCAGCAGATCTACACGTATCTATAGTCGTATGGCAATGGCTTATCACGTACGTTACGTACGCGTATGTGCAGGTAGATAGACTTATACCTATATACCATCTAGCCTGTAACCTAATTTTTTTTATCAAGACGATTGAACTATCGGTTGAGGTACATATCGAGACGCTAATGAGTGCCCCACCGAATGTAGAATGTAGATGTAGTGTGCCGTGTACGGCATCGGCAATATTCAAGAATTTTTTTCGAGACAATTCCTTTTAGAAATATCAGCAACAAGAATGGCCACGAATAGTCGTCGTGTTTTGTTTCTTGTTTACTTTATTCCTTTCGAGTCGCGAGTTTTTCGTCTCACTTGAATGCCAAAAGCTGGGCACGCGATTAAGATTCTACTACTAATTTATTTGAAATGTTATAGCACGAGTAAAGTTATCATCATGTAACCCAATACATACGGACGTTGTTTTTACTTTTTGACTTTTTGTCAGACGATTTTGTAAACTTGAATTGTTCGTATTTGTGCCCCTGTACGAGTGAAACGTGCAATTTAAGTTTCTGCGCTTCGTTTCAGTAATAAACGCATAGCTCGAAGCAGGTAAAATACTGGTGATAAAAAAAGGACACCTCTATCTGGGTAAGTGAGCAATTGATTTTTAAGTTCCGAAAGGTCGAAAACCTTACCCAGTTTTCTCCTGTTGTAATCATTTTTGAATATACCTACGTGTAGATAGTCGAGTTGAAGGAAAATCCGGTACGAAGTGAAAAGAAAACGATCGGCATCATCGGGTAATGGAATTGGCAGAAATCTGAAAATCCAGTAGATCGAATGGTGCCCAGTGCAGAGTCCAGCGCTGACAGCTAGAACCCGAATGTAGGAAAATCTCTCGAGCGGTTAAGAAGTGGGAAATATAATTCAAGATGCTACTAAAAAACAGTGCAGCGAGTAGCCGAGTAGGCCAATATTATTTGATTTGCGATTACGTGTGCGCATAAATTTAGCACATTATTTGCAAATTGAAATAGATAAGCGTGGAGATAAGATTCGCCCGTCTACATGTATAGTACTCGCTTTTGAAAATTGCATAAGAAAATGGTACACGTACACGTACACGTACGCGTACGATATGATGGTAAGCAATGTCATCGTCATCAGCAATGGTATCAGATGCGAAAAGGATAAATATACACGTGATTATATAAAGTTACTCCGATATAACAAAAGATGGAGGAGCGTTTTGAATTATGTATTATAAAAAATGGGATCTTTTGTTTCAAAAGAACGGGCTTTTGTTCGCGGATGACGTCCGGGTAGCATCCATTACCGCGCAAAACGAAGAGGGTGCTTTTTATCTCTCTAGCATAATCGCTCCCCGAACGCTAACCCCATTATTTCAATTCCGTTTTAATTTTATTGCTATCCCTTTAATTTGGATTTGATGTAAATTTTGACATTTTAGCATTTTCATTGTTTTTATTTTATTTATGGACGTGCCATTGTATTCTCCACAAATCTCGTTATTTTGTTATTTTTCCATTATGATTACGATTATTATTATTACCTATTATTTTCTACTATCCTTTCTTTCTTTCTTTCTTTTCTTTTCTTTTCTCTCTCTTTTTTTTTTTCGTTCTGCGTTGGGAGATATCCTACATAGATAGGTAGGTCTATCTCTGTACCACCTGATTTTTGTTATTCACTTATTAGCAGGTAATTTGATTTTCTGCTTCGTACTAACTTGGCTATTATTACAAAGGGCGTCTCAAAACAACTGTCAGTGATGCTCGTGTGACCGTAGCGTTGTAGCTCATTCAATTCTCGATCATTTGCCGTAAACCGCATCAAAATACTTATCTCGAATCGTATGTGTGTGTTTTTTTAGGGAGGATTTCCGTAAAACGTGTTTTCGTTCCCCCTCCGAATTTAAAAATGGCTCCACCCCCTCCCCTGCAAAATATTTTTTTGGCTTAAGTAACTACACAGAGGTGCAGAGAAGTTCACGAGCTTTCGATAGAGCCCAAAATGAACGAAAAATCGTTCAAAATTGATTGAATTACGGCGATTTGAACATTATAGTAAAGTTGCCAAAATCTCGACAAAAAGACAGCGTTCAGAAAATTTTCATTTTCTTCGCGTTTCGGCAATAAGTCGTTATGAATTATGAGCTATATCAAAAAAATTGATCATCTTTCGTTTCTGGCTGCTTCTTAAAATACTTTCCGCCATTCTCAGTACATTTTTTCATCTGTTCTTGCCAATTGGTCAACAGTTTTTGGAATCCTTCCACGGAGATATATTACCTCACACTAGTTGAACCTTATTGAACTGTTTATGCCACCTAGATATCATTCTTTTTGTCATTCACTCCCTCCCCTACGTCGCCTTTGTTTCCTCCGCACCTCCGCAATCTAGACCTCAAATAAACCACGCTGAATGCAATATCTTATCACCCACCATTGTTTATATTTTGTTTTAAAATCGTTTTGAAACTGCTTCAATACAGCTTCAAAACTGTTTCAAAACATTCAAAATGTGTTGCAAGTTTTGGAACTGTACCACTGTTTCAAAACAACAAAAGACGATTTTGAAACAGTGATGAAAGCTCAGGTTTTCCTCGTTTCAAAATGGTAACTTAGCAGAAGGGGACAGTTCTTACAGCAGGGGTATAGCAAACACTTCTTGCAAGATTCATTGTTATAGAGAAAGTACTGGATCGATTTTAACCCGGTTGGTGGTAAACGATTTAGAATTGAATGGGCTACAACCCCGTGTGGTTGCCAAACTTCTAACACGAACGGGTTGACCGCACGACCATCATTGATAGTTGTTTTGGAGCACCCGTTGTATTTATCGTGCGTGTACGGTAGTTATGATACATTGTTTATTAAAATCCGATGTGAAATAAATACCTACTTAAATACCGAGGTATTGTAAAAAAGATGAAAAAACAAAAAAGAAAGGATGCTAGGCCTACCTCGGATTTAATTACTAATATCAAGTTATAAGCCACCGAACAATGTATGTACTTATTTTATTGTTAATTTCATTCGATTAACTTATCTCCGTAAAGGCCAATTTCACAGTCGTCATTCTAGTTGGTATCACTCGAGATGGTGGAGATTTCACTTTAATTTTCTAGATAATCGAATGAAAAATGAACGTATTATGCGGATTCGAGTATTCGTAAAGGCATTTTTAAGTCTTACCGAGATATAAAGAAAAAATGTCGCAACACGATCTATCTATCATCATTGGTAAGTAACCAAGTATGTAAGATCCGTTTACGCGTTACGTTGTAGATAGTATAGACACCGAACTCTAGATGAAAATCTGAAAGAATCTAGGTCATATGTACATCTGAGATCTCGACCAATCAGAATTGAGGACAGGTTGAACAGGAATTAGTGATCAGCGCTCCTAATGGAGATGTCTCGAGTAACTCTGGAAAAAAAATTTCCGTAGGTGTTTCAGTGTCTATAGTAGATGGATATAAGCAACTATTAGCTAGCACGTGTTACAATGTGTACAAGAAGACGTTGAAATTAATTACAAAATTTACATTTTTCATAAAGTAGATTTATTTATACGGTAAAAGGCGATCTGCGCTTCGTCTTTCTCATTATAAAAATCATGCTCCGTTAGCGTAATAACGTTTACACAGTAGAAGTAGCCTGGGATATCCGATTATGCTTTTGTGGCCGAAAGTTATCGATAGGTAAAGGTAGCTGCTATATTGTCTGTCGGACATACCGTGGCAGTTTTGCTGACGATACATTTCACGCAGGGTTTTGCAAGTTATAAATCTATCGAGAAAGCTTCCAACAAAAAGGAAGTGGACGTGATCCGATTGGGAAAAAAATACTGAATACTCGTTACTGGCCAACAATTTGTTCCAGGACCAATCGTAGAAAGTTGGCTGAAATTTACTATCAAAAGTCATCAGTTATATGAAGTGATGATGTAGCCAGGTGGCAATGAGTAGACGGTTCGCGAGGCGGCAAAAATTAAAGAACTTCAATGCCGCCTGAATAGTAATTTCAATAAAAATCATTTTTCCATTTTCAAAGTGCGCCTTCTCGTGAACTTTAATCGTTTGAAAATCTTATTCGTTTTCAAAATTTCACCCTCGCTAGGATTACATGCGTATACATGTGTACAGGGTTGCCCAGAGTCTGCTCTGAAAGAACTCGAAGACTGCGAGTCGACTCGAAATGAGACACCGAGTTTTTTTTTTTTAGAGACTCGCAATTGTCTCTATTTTGAACGAGTCTTTTAATGAGAGCGAGTCTCTGCTTTGAGTGCCAATATTTTTGTTTTTCTTTTTTGTCAAGTCTGTCGAGAGTGGTTTACGTAACGTGTATTGTAAGTAAAAAAGAAACCATTTTTCTTTTTTCAAGGTTTCCTCTACTCTTAGTTTAATTAGCAATACAAATACAGATTTTGCTTTTAATATCTTCTACTTTTAAAGATACGCTGTAAATTATGGTTGATGAAAAAAATAATAATAATAATAATGAAAAGACTCGGAAAAAAGAGACTCTCAACAGACTCGGAGTTGCAATTTTCAGAAACTGTGGTCAACCCTGCGAACGTATACCGTATGTAAATGTAGATTTAGATATTAGGTGGCCTACCTGCGTGTGCGGAAACAGATAATCGTATACTTATTCTTGGATAGAAGCCCCGCGTACGAATAGCCCTCTTCTACGAGTAAAAACGTTTGCACCTTGGTCAGTAGACCTGTGTCTGTACATGTGTCGAAGTGTCGATACATACAATGAATCTAGACCTTGGACCTAGAATACGTTCTTAGGCGATCTATTCCTATATACTCGTACTGATTATATACCTACGTATGTACTTGTCTGATAGATTGCAAATAAATTTGAAATTGAGTAGGCCTACTTATTTTCGTTCGAATCTGAGTAATGAAGCACGTAGCAGTAGTAGTGATAATTAGGACTTGCTTTTAATTTTTCAAATTTAAGAATGGTGCGAAGGTATGCCACATATGTGCAGCTAAGGCTGCTGTAGGTTAGAGAATTACTCCAACCTTTTATTTTTCGAGTAGATATAACGTTTGCTAGCGAAGAAAAAGAAGAGAAGAAAAAAAAAAAAAAAAAAACGCGCACAAGAAAAATTCGAGGTCGAAAAATATATAATTAAAAACTATTAAATTTGAGTATACAAACAAAAAACGAGAAAATATACAACGTAAAAACGGGAAACGACGTTTTTAATGTAGGGTAAACTAAATAAATTACTTTTTTCAAGAGATGAACTCGACGCTCGTTTACTTAGCGCAGAGTAAAAGGAGTAGTGTTAAAAATTAATTTAATGTACCCTTCGTCGCGTCGCGTCGCGTTGTCATTGTTGTCGCGAGGCGTCGCCGTCGCTTCGCGTTGGCTAGGCCGGCCGCCGCGCTGTATATTTCGCTATAGGTAGAGGTACGACTAGGTTAGGTACGTTACGAGTATGTATGGGTGTAGGTACTTCTGCTTTTACTTACCATCTATACGCTGGGACGAAATTTGAAAAGTCGACAAATTCGACAAATTCGACAAATTCGACGAAAAGACGAAATTCTGACGACTGTTTTCCGACTATTATTCGGCACTTTTTCTTTGGCCTTAAAACAACGGGAAATCTCTTCTTTAAATGACAGGAATTTCTAGTTTTTTTTTCTTTCTTAAAAATTTACTCTCACTTTGTTCGAATATGATTAACTCTTTATGTACGTGCACACTTACAAAGAAAATGGTGTAAAACCCGAATGGAAAAAAATAACGAACAATTGCCAAATCCTAAGATTTTTCAAGTTCAGGAATTGAATTGTTTCGGTGGTACTGTAAGCTGAAAAATAAAACACGAGCCTACGCGTAGTCAGAACTTAGTGATAGGCTGTATATGATTACATTTCACGTAAGTAAAAATCGCTTAGCTACGTCTACCTGCGTAATTATGTAGCATAGGTAATACTGCGTATAACTAGTAGGTTGTTGCGTTAGGGGTACCTCTGCACTTGGTTACTTAGTACTAATGTAGGTAGCTTAGTACGTAGGTATAGGTACTATAGGTACTATAGGTATGCAGTAGATAGGCTAGATACGTGTACAAGGTAATAGGTGAGGGTCGAAGGTAATATGTAGTAATTACGCGGTTAAAATTTTGTTGCGTTGCATTGCAAAAAGAAATGAAAAAATAAAGAAATGAAAAAAAGGAAAAAGTAGGTACCCCAAGTGTATAGAGGTAGGTGTACGTAGACGTACCTATTTACTATTTAGAAATGAAAAAAAAAGACAAGGAGCGCGCGATAGAGAAAAAGAGATGCACCGAAAAATAGCGTAGTTTTGATTTTCTTTTTCTATTACCGCCAGCGCCAGCGCCAGCGCCACCACCATCCCCACCCCTCACCACCGGCACCACTGCGTGTTCCTCATCTGGCGTTGTACTTACTAACTCATCTCGCATAGTCGTTTTTCAATTTCGAAATGGCGTGCGCGCTCTCCTTCCTCTTCGCTTCTGGCTGCTCCGCAACAACTTGCCCTAAAAACTAACTCATATTTATCCATCCGAAAAGCTATTACAGTAAGAAAACAGACGCATAAAAAATAGGGCGGTACAGCGGAGGAAAGGAAAGAAAAATCAATAAAATCCGGGCCCGCTAAATCATCTTTATCAAGCATGTATATTGTGTGTGTGTATATAGATATACCTATATATACACGTGTGCGTGTGTGCGAGCACGTATATGTATACGTGTTTGTGTAGTTAAAAAAAAAAAGTTCTCAAAACCCTTAACATTTTTCCTTCAGCAGTCCTGTTTTCATTTGTGTACATTATAACAACTTTACATATAAACATATATTTTCCATTCGAATAACGCGAGAGCGTGTTTGGAAAAGCTGGTGGCTGGTGGATGGTGGTCGATTTTCTCCCAACGAAAAACGAAAAACGAAAAACGAAAAACGAAAAACGAAAACTAACGTAACGGGACGGAAGGAATGGCGAATGTACTGGAGGATATGCGCGAGTGGTTCAACTCCCTCTTGAGTTTCGACGAAAAATGAGAATGTGTCTTGGTGAAAAATTCGATTTATTATATTGTTTTTACAAATCATTCCGACCCCCCTTCTCCCCCCTCCTTCTCCTCCTTCCATACGTTGGCCGCCCAGCGCCCAACACCATGCCATCTCCTCGTTCTCTTCTTTTCATTTTCTTTCTTGCTGTCGCCCCGCTCTTCTTACTCTTTCGCTGTACTACTCACAGCTCACTTACTTACACGTACCTAGCTACCTCTGTGTGTGTGTGTGTGTGTGTACCTCTCTACCTATATCTATACATTTGTATGAAGCTATTAAGATACTTGTATGAATTGTAGTCGTACGAGTACATTATGTACTTAAGAATATGTACCAGCAAACGCGTGTGCAAAGTTTACGCGATTTTTCCCCCTCATTTACTCACGAGGTAGCAGATAGTGAGGTACCTAGCCTACTTACTCCTTTATTTTTCGCATATCTCATCGTGTAAACGTACGCAGAATCGTTATCCGAACAAGTAGATACATATACAGGCAGTGATTATATCGATACTAAAGTCACCTTGGTCCGATTAATATTATGGTCAAGTTCGCGGTAATTTGATTCCATAGTTTTCACATTACCAATCTCCATACTTATCGCTCGAATACGCTTTTACATATTTACCTATATTTTATCATACGTTATCATCGGTACGAAGCGAAGTAAAAATTCTAGTGCCTACGCGAGTAATTAACACGATTGTATAGACTCAACATTGTCTTGATATCACCGATCAACTTTCCTCATCTAGCATAACAGCTACCGTAGCGAACACAGTTTTCCGAAAAAAGGCAGAAAAAAAAAATAATAAAAAGGCACCAAGCTACTTACCAACATTTCGTTTTCGTGGCTTCGCGATTTTTCGTCATAATTTGGTGGTTTTTTCTTTTTCTTTTCTCTGTCTCTCTCCCTCTCACACTCTTTCTCTTTCTCTTTCTCTTTTCTCTCTCTTTTTTTTTTTATAGCGATTGTCCACTTGTGCAGCCCATTCTCCTGGACTAGGGAGTTTGAAAATTCCTTTACTACAGTTTCAACTTGACGGGTGCCAATACGGGTATATTACTTTGGATTGGTGTTTGACGGGCGAGTTAAATTACCTGAATATTGACACTTTGTATACGATAATTTTGCGTGGATTTTAAATTTTCGATTTTTAAGCGAATTTTCTTGTAGAGAAAAGAAGGTTTATATGGTCATTTCTAGGGGGATATGACGTATCATTTGTTCCGCATTTCCCGAAGTCTAGGAAGCAGGTGGAAGGACGAATGACGGCTCAACAGACGCATCTTGGAATGGAGATCGGTGTGACATGGCCGATTTTCTGAAATATAAAACAATAAGCGATAGTTAATTAAAAAAGCGTATTTTCGTCAGCGCACGTTTATCGGTTTTTCATCAATACTTCGCATGTTATTGAGTATTTCAAAAAATCAAGCCTGTCACACCAGTCGGCATTCCAAGACGCTTGTTTTGAGCGGTCATTCGTCATCCTGCGTGCTTCGTGCACTTCTAATAATGTGGAACAAGCGTGATTTCCAGTGCAAAATGACGTTTTTTAATGAAGTGTCGGTTTTTTGTTTTATACACTTACTCGTGTTTGAATAGAACAACGGCCGTAGGCCAATCTCCGTTCAAATACGCGTTTTTTGAGCGCTCGTTCGTCCTTGTACGTGGTTCGTGGACTTGTAAAAATGGTTTTTTATACGGTCACTTGTAGGGCAATACTGTGTGTATATTTAAAAAAAAAAAAAAAATCAACCCTGTCACACTGATCTGCATTCCAAGGCGCATGTTTTGAGCGGTCAATCGTCCTTGTATGTGCTTCGTGGACTTTCAAAAATGATATACCAGTGTATAAAAGAGTTGTATTTATTTTGTAAAATACATTTCGGCATCAAAAATTTATGACGAATTTCATTTTCTGTCTGGTCTGCATAACAAGTGCAAAACAGTGGTTAGCAATTTGTCACAACGGTTTTCATGTCGCGGGATTTTCTCCTCGTTGCATAAGAAGAGCCAGGGTACCTTATTAATGTGGAAAACTGCGTATGGTACTGAAACTTTCATACGGCGAGAAAATCCGGTTTTGACCGGGCAGTTTTATTTGTTAGATTTTTTTTTCGTTTTAAAGTCGTATATCATATTGGTTAGCTTTCGCGTGTTCTCAGCACGAATTGAAACAAAAATTGCTTTTAAAGAATTTGCCTAAAATAGACGCAAATTGTATTCGATTTTGGGAGAACTTGACTCGCTGAATACACAAATTGGCGCCAGCTTTTTTGTGGGCTACGCTTTTTACGATTCAAAATGTACGAATTACCTAGATGTGATAATTGCAATATTCGTAGGTACTTACTAATTTTTTCGATTTAATAATTATTTGATGAAGAACTTGTAATTTTGTTTGCATTTATAGTACTTATCATTCGTCACAAATTCGCGCGGTTCCTTTTTTTCTTGAAAACCCCCAAGCACGTATGCGTGGTAAAGTTGTAAGTGTGGAAGTCGAGTACATAATACCGAAGTGATGTTTTGTAATCGTCTTACATCTCAATACGAGTGTAAACCTGCGAATAATTTCCAGGCTACGCGAAACGATGCTAATTATTAAAAAATTGATGCAAAAGACTAGACCTACCCTGTTTGCTCCTATTAACAAAATTAGCCTGGTAGGTTGAAATATGTGAATTGCGCATTTTTGGAATTTTTTTAAAATCATGCACGCAGTTGATCAGCACATAGATAGCATTTGGTTTGACACTTGGAACACCAACCGTTCAAATTCAAAACTTTTTTGTCAATATTTTCACAAAATGCGTGTAAGTGCGAGCTTTTACTCAAATATTAGTGCAATTTCGAAAACAAAATGTAAAAACGATTTTTCGTGAATAACTTGAAAATCACGTGCACGTTTCAAATCGAAACGTGGATGGTCGTAATACCATGTATTTTGCAAATTTTTACGTAAATTTTGTCAATAGATGGTTGATGTGGTGAGAGGCGAGTAGGATTATGTATAGGTATGGGTTGAGTTTTTTTTTTTTTTTTTTTTAGAATTGCAATCCGCAATTTGTTGGGAGGAAAAAACGTACTTTATTTTGTCAGAATGACGTACGTAGGTCAGAGGTGCATAGGTAAGTAGTTACTAGCTAGAAGTAAACGAACTAAGTATATATTCTGAGATCATTTTTAACATCTCCGCGGATCATGAGTATGACTTATTCAATGATTGTACGCGACGAGTTTTAGTATTTTGGAACTTTATTAAAAAGTACAAGGCTCACCTAGGTACCTAGCTTGATTATTCATACGCATATCGCATTTTTGGGATATACGAGATTGTAAATTTCAAATAAAAACTGAGATCGGTGCTTGATCGGATATACTATACGTGTTTTATGGGCAAACCGAGATCGCGCTGAAACTTTGCACACAAGTTCAGTAAGTACTCGTTATTAACGTCGTGCGCTATGTAAAACAAACCGAGATCA
>FIZR01021254.1:0-24209 GCA_900060175.1 Ferrisia virgata | reverse complement strand
TTTTCAATCCGAAACCGAAACCATGACCAAAACGACTTTCTTCAATCTGAAACTAAGACCAAAACCAAAACTGAAATCGTGTTGGTTTCGGTTTCGAGTTCAACTCCTAATTTTTTGTCAAAAATTAACAAAAAATTCAGCTTTATAAAAATATTTTCGAATGTACTTTCTGAAAATAATTTTTTTTTGATTTGTTTCTAGTTCAAAGATGATTTTTTGGTGTGATTTTAATATGAAGTTCGAAGATGATTTTTATTTTCATTCATTTTCCCGTCTTTCGTGTGATTGACTTATTGTACATGTAATATTTCTATTTCGGCAAGGAAATGAGTGGTATCATAATTTTAAAATAGTGCTTGTCAAGACGAATAAAATGATACCCATATCGATTTTAAATATTTTTCTCTATTTCAGGTGCATCCAAATACTATTTCCTGAAAATATTCAATATTTTACCTCGAATACTGGCATATTTTGGGTTGTCCTAGTTATGATAGTGGCGAATGGCGAAAGCAGAGGGAAGGTAATTCTTTCAACAATAAGCATTGAGATAGAAAGCCTGATACCTGATGCATAGGAAACATATTTGTTATCGTAGGTTTTTCAAAAAAGGAAAAACTATACGTAGATATATTAAAAAGCATTGCCTCATACTTTGAACGAAGAACATGGTGTACAAAAATGAATAAATGAGAAGTATGTTATTAATTCGTAGCAAGAAAACGTGTTACATTGTCGTAATAAGAGGCGTTAAAATGAAGAAATAGACTATTATTAATTCGTGTTTAAAAATATACTTATTCGTATTAATTAAGTTGTTTCGGTTATGATTTTATATGCTTCGTAGGTACTTGAGTCTTCGGCAGGGAGGGTTTAGATTGGCCTAATACAGTGGCATGTTTTCGTTTGAGAATAACATTTAATCACGTTAAACGATCATACAAGTATAGAAATTTCGTACAATTTAAGAATATCCTTTTTCAATCGTTTTATTGGTTCAGAATTATTGATTATCTAATGACTTGACTTCTCTTGTAATGGCACGAATTATGGTTCACTTACGCACTGAACAGCGAACCAGGTGCTAATAAATCTTTCTTATCATTTTAATCATGTTTACGTCAGTTGATCCGCAAATTCAAGAAATAAGCCGACCATTTTGATACGTACGAAACATAACATACTATAAATTAAAGGCAAATTATAATGGATATTGATTTACAATCATACTGTCCACATTTGTAACAACAAAAGAATCGAATTTCGAGGAAAAGTCTGTATTGTTAACGATCTTTTTTCAACGATAAATCTATACCTACGTTGTTTTGGTTATGGAATTTTTTCGTTTTAATTTTGCAATTAAAATGTTGAATTAATTTTAAAATTTAGTTCAGGAACTGTAGTTACGATTTCTTAAGAAACCCGTACCCGGTCGTACGAAGTTATTTTCTATCATTCATATTTTAACCAATTATGTACAGGTTAGTTTATGATATGCTGATGAAATTTCAATTTCGACATTAACGGAAAAGTTTTAAAAGCTTGAAATAATTATCATTAAATTTACTTACAAGATGATGACAGCAAAGTTGAAATAATTTTCAACTTTTCATTTTATTACAATTCTATGTATATTTTTATTTAAAAATAACAAATGCCGAAATGTATTCAATTTTTTCAATTGCCATCGAAGTCAAAATTCGCTCATTATTAAAAACTATGTAATTATTGTTGCATCTTACTGACGAAAATCTATATGTGTATGAATATTTTGATTTATTAAATCAAGATTAAATTCTTTAAAAATACATATCAAAGCAAAATTGATTTGTACTCGAATATCTTACTTGTACAATGTACTGTATTTATGTACCTAAATCAAAAAGATTTGACACGTTTAATCTTGTTAGGAATTGAAATTTTATTTTCAATTCGTGCTAAACATTTGAAAGAAACACTTGGATTTCAAAAACATAGACAACTCGAATTAATTAAACGTTTACTTCAAGGTTTATCCATCTTTAAAATTTAATTAGTTGGTGGTATACTTATAACGATCCATTAATTTGCAACGAAACATTTGATACAAGTACTTACGTACTTTTTATTATCATGTAAACAAAATTGGTCATTTGATGTGTTTTTTGTGTAAAGATGTTCTGAAACAATAATTTCTATTAATTGCCAAATATGCTGGTAAATCTGTCATTTTCATATAGATATAAGTATAAATAAAAAAAAAAAAGTTTGAACTAAGTACACAACGGTGGTAAAAATCCGACATGGATTGGTAAACAGAAGAGTTGATTTTTTTTTTAATGATGGGAAATAAACAAACAAATGATATCGCAATGTAATGCTTTTTTAGCTTGATTTTTATGAAATAAAGGGCCCATTCATAGAAGGAACGCTCTATTCTCCGTTTTTCTTCAACAGTCGTAGGGGTACAGGTAGATACTGAAGTGGATAACTGAAACCCCCAAAAGGCACATCTAGGACCTCTACGAATTGTACATATCAAATTTCAATCTCATAGATCAATTTGGAAGGGAAATAGGAAAAACCTAGCCAAACAATTTTTTTTTGGAGCTGTGAGACGATGCAATGGAGATGAAAAATCGAAACCCCCAAAAGAGCACATCTAGGACCTCTACTATATCTACATACCGAATTTCAACTTACTAGCTCAATTTGGAGTGGAGATAAACGATGAGCAGGACTTTTTAAAGGACAAAAAAGGGGAAAGCCCTCCTATCTCCTCTTCTAATTGACCTGTGAGGCTGATTTCTGGAAATGTAGCCCAACTTTAGATAATCTATCGATTAGTTCAAAAAACGAACAGTTTTTGCGATTTTAGCCCGTCAGCAACCCCCTGAATTTTAATCTGAGCTCATCCCCGCTACAAAATTGTAAATCCGCCGCCAGTCGAAGCCTAGTCCCCAAATTTGATCGATTTTGGTCAGTATCGAACTGAGCAAATGATTTTTAGTCTAGGCTAAAAAATTAAAATTAAATTGAAATGATAAATTTCTAGCGATACGATGGCGATACCGATACGATACATCGGAATATCGATATTTCCCCAAAATATCGAATAAATATCGTATCGAAATTTATTGTTTCGATGTTCCTGGGTATCGATATTTTTTACTGAATATCGAAGTTTGATAATTTTTTTCGTTTTTTAACCTAATTTTCTATGTCATATAATCAATAAAAACCAGGCTACTACACTCTATCGACCAATGGCGGTTGAGGGGAGGGGGAATATCTACCAAATCCGTTTTGAGGTGCTATAAGACTTTTGAGACGATTTTTAGCCATGTCGGATATTTATTTTTATTTTTACCCCCCCCCCCCCCCGCTTGATAAAGGCCAAAATTGCTGCAATTCGGTTAATCAGCTCAGTTTGGTGACTGATTAGATATATATGAGTGGGGATGAACTTAATTCAAAATTCAGTTATGCCCCAATCTAGGACAGGGGGTGGTGAGGAGCCAAAAATGCAAGAATTGACCCTTTTTAAACCAATTGATAGAGGACTAAAAGTTGTATAACATATCAAAAAATCAACCTCCTAAATCAATTAAGAGGGGGTAATATGGGGATTTTCTCCTATTTTTGACCCAAAAAAGAGCTGTCCCCCCCTATCTCCCCACCGAATTGAGCTAAGAAGTTGAAATTTTGTATGTACATTTAATTAGGGCTCTAGATGTGCTTCTTGGTGGTTCCGACTTTTCAGCCCCATTTCATTCTCTCGCAGTCTCAAAAGATAGTTTTTTGATCGGGTTTTCTCATTTTTTGAGTTTTTTGAATTTGTTCCTCGCATAAGTCCCCTCAAAATGGAGCTAGGTAGTTGAAATTAGGTATGCACATTTAGCGAGAGGTGCTAGATGTGCCTTTTTGGGGTTCTCGGCTTTTCAGCCCCATTTCATCCGCTCACAGCCCCAAAAAAGTGGTTTTTTGTTCGTGTTATCTTATTTTTTGAGTTTGTTCCCCTCATAACTCCCTTCCAAATTGAGCTAAGAACTTGAAATTCGGTATGTACCTTCAGTAGAGACCCTAGAGGGGAGTTTCGACTTTTTAGTACCATTCAATCTAAATATCTACATGGTCAAAAACGGTCGTAATGGTCTTCTAGGACCCCAAAACGGAACGTGTTGATAATTCTCGCTCATACGGCGTTGATTGATAAACTCTTAATAGCCTGGTTTTTATTGACAATATGACATAGAAAATGAGGCTAAAAACCGACCAAAAAACGAAATTTTAGTGCTGTAGGAGAATGGGTGGCTACAATAGGGCTGAATATTTGAAACCCCCCAAATGGCACATCTAGAACTTGTACTAAATCTACTCACCAAATTTCACCTTCCTGGCCTAATTTAGAGGAGAACCATGCTTACCACTCGCTTGAAAAAAAAAGAAAAATTGGCCAAAATTCAAAAATATACATTTTCTGGGCTTTGAGGCGGTTCAATATGGCGGAAAAGTTGAAACCCTCTAAAAGCACATACAAGGATCTCTGTTAATTGTAAATGTCAAATTTCAACCTCTTACCTTGAGTTGGGAGAAAGGGAATATGGGTGGAACAGCTTGTTATCCCGGTCAAAATGATGACTGGCACGAAAAGGAACAATTTTTAGCTTTACGTGAAGGCAGGATCTGGTTCTTATTTATGACATCATTACTTAGCTGTGCTGGTACATTTTCTCGTAGCTATACTAGCGCTCCATTACTTTTTAACTTCTGTACCTTTCTTTCATTTATAGCTGGTTAGCTGGTTATTTCCTCTTTCAAATTTCCAAAATATGAAAACAATCATTTGATCATTCGTTGATAATTGTGAACTGAAATGCTGAATAAACGTAATAATTTGGACTAACTGTGAATGTAATTTCCTTATTATTGTAATTATTGTATGGCTAAAATGTCTTTTGAATGTGCTGATTGTGGGTCAAATCAAAATATATGTGTACATAAAAATAGTTTGATGAAACATATTAAAGCGCTTCATTTGTGTAATGATCAATGTGGCTGAGTTACATTTTGGTTATTTTTAGTGATTTGTTTGTAAGCTGTAAAAAAAAAGAATTACAAAAGTAGAAACAAGTGAGGTAGTTCAAAAAAAAATCTTTTAAAAAATAAGTGTACTTCTCGATATAATTTGTTTTCAGCTTATCGTCAACAGCGAAATCAAATCAAAATAAATGAAAATATTCTTGAAAAAAACTTTATAATTTTGTACAATTTTGTAGTATGAGTTTGCTCATTATTAAAACCAAAACGAAAGAGTTCAATAATATCAAAATCAAATCAAAGTCAAATTTCACATCTGATATGAATAATAATTATTAATTAGAATATTAAATGAGTCCTCGCGCATGCGTAGAAACTTGTGAATAAAGATAAGGAAGCAAAATAATAACGTTCATAACCAGGGCCATATCCTGTCTTCACGTGAAGCGCAATTTTTGCGATATTGTGTCTCTCGGTACCATCTCTCCAAAATTTGCCCATCTCTGAATTTTAACCTAAGGTCATCCTCACTTGAAAATATCAAATCCTGTACCAATTCAAGTGTACTGCTCAAATTTGATCAATTTTGGTCGGTATTAAGCTGAGCAAATCACTTATAGTTTTAGAAAAAAAATAAATAAATAAAAATAAAAATAAAAAGGAGGGTTTGAAGAGTTGATAGCTTGAAAGAAAATCTAAAGAAAACTTTTTCTGTCATTTTTAATGAGTTTGTCTTCTTTGCGTTTGGTCATAAATGTTCTAAGATATTTTTCAATCCATCATACGTCATCTTACAAAAAAAAAAAAATTTCGAAGGTCATTATTTTTTTGCGTTCAATTTACGTACGTTTTACCTATAAAATTGAATACATAGACATACCTACTAATAAAATATTTACTTGGTGAACGCAGGGTCGCAGAGTGCAACATTTTTGTTTAATTTATTCGCATAAGTCATCTTTATGTGATGTTTGAAATTTTTCGTAGCAAATGATTCAAATAACTTTTTTAACGACTGATAAGTTGCAACGCTGGAAACGTTGTTTTACACAAAATCAAAGATTATTATTAAAATTAAAAATACACGAATAGGTATCTAATATCGCAATTTGGAGTTTTAGATAGTCTATAATTATGATTTATATTATTGTTTTCAAATTCACACTGGTATCGATTTTTAAACAATAAAAAGAAATCATTTTAAATTTAATTTAAAATAGCAATTTATTAGTAATAACAAAATAGATAAATAATCTGAGTCGAATATATCTGATTTATTATCGAATCTGAGAAATATTCCAATTTACTCACCTTTTCGTAAGAATCGTCAACTATCTGCATCTAGCTTGGTATCAGTAATCGAAACGAATAATTATTCCATTAGAAGTCCCTCAGCGATAAACATAACAAACACAATTCACACTAAATGCCATGTACAACTTCGGATTTGTTAAATAGATATTTAATCGACAATTTATTCGAGAAATAATTGACGTACGAAAGAAAAGCTTCTAGAAATGAATTTCTATTCGATAACGCGTGCAATGTAAATTAATAAAAATGGTATGTAATAGACACACGAACAATCATAAAAAAAGTAATAGAGCCCGAAACGAAACATATGAATAATATATTTTCTGCACGAGGTGTTCGTAACAAGTGCCAGTGGTCAGGATTGTTTATTAAATAATGAGCGTAATTTTCGAGGGTTCTATCATAAATGCAAAGCTTATAACTGGGTAAGTGAGTAGTTGGGCAGGAGGCACATGGTACACATATCGTTTCCATCGGTTGTAAAACAAGTTACTTACCAACTTTTTAATGAAACGTCATATTTACATTTGATTTTTCTGTATTTATTTTTGTAGATTAACTCACATTTTATTCGTATTTCGTGGAAAAGATTGATTGAAAAAAAAAGTCACACCAGATTCGTGGCATCTTATTTTATAGTGTTATTTCAATTTTTAAAATTCAATTTTTAGTTAGTGTTTCCCGGAGGAACCTTGACTATTACATTTGCCCAATCTGCTATGTTTTAGTCAAGTTTTCCGAAGGGAAACCCTGACTATTACAGTTGTTTTTCTTTTATTTCATTTTTTTTCAGTCACCCCCCCCCCCAGGAAGTAATTAATTACTCTGCCATTGCTGAAATTTAAAATTTTGCCAAAACTCGCCGACTGTATTTTTTTATTTTAGTTTGAACAGTTTATGGTCCAAATTGGGGGAGGTCCATTTTTGGAGATAGGGGTAAGAGGGAGTGTAAAATCGAATAGTGAAAAAGTTTCACTGCCAATCGATAGGAAATTGAAAGAGCTATAACTTATTCAAAAATGGACTGTCAACGTCGATTACAGTCCAAGAAATCGGTTCATTTGGACATTGCTCGTCTGTATAGGTCGCACTAATTCACCTAGAGGGTTGAAAGTTGGTAGGTAGGTGACTGTAGTGCCCAGGGTGTGCCTTTTGGGGATCTCGATTCGCCATCCCTAACCCTTCCCATTACAGGTCCAGAAAACCCATTTTTTCGACGTTTTCGATGAATTGACATTGAAATGAATATCTGAAACCCCGAAAAGTTGAATTCAGGGCTATTACAAAATCTACATCACGAATTTCAACTTCCTAGCTACATTAGGAGGAAAGATATGAGTGGGACAAACTGAAAAAATAGGAAAAAAGGATTAAAAACCACAATTTGAAGGGGTGATATGCATGGGACAAACTGAAAAAATAAGAAAAAACAGCCAAAAAACCATTTTCCTGGGGAGGGAGGAGACGTAGTGAGTGTGAAAAGTTGAATTTCCCTAAAAGCGCATCTATGGCTTATACCAAGTCTACATACCAAATTTTAACCTACTAGCTAAATTAGGAGGGAAGATATGAGTTGGATGAACTCGAAAAATTAAAAAAACCTCCCAAAAAAACACTTTTTTGTGACTGTAAGGAGGTGCAAAGAGGCTGAAAAGTTTAAATCCCAAAAATACACATCTAGGACTCCTACTTTATCTTTTTTTTTGTTTGGCGAACTCCGATTCCAAGCTATTATGCTGAATGGAGCAAGTTTATCAATTATCAGTAATATCAACAATAAGACTGTGCAACTTACCTCCTCACATCCCAGTATCTAATGATTTATTCATGGCAAGAGAGGTATATATATTCTCGGTAAACTAATGTTTATGGGAATCTGTCTGGGCTAAAAACCAATACCCGTCAAGATAGTAGAAAATCTTGACAGATTTTACATTTTGAGAGTTGAGAGACAATTCTCTTCAACATTCCATGGCTTCATGTGATGGCACATCTTCCGGCTTCTTGAGTCTAATCTGCTCTAAAGTTGGTGTGATAGGTGATGTGGCGTACTTCTTCGTACTTCTCGATACGTCAGGTGGTGTCATTTCGGATGGTCAGCAACTTCTGATGGCTTGCAAATTCTGAAGCCCAAAAGCTGATACATTTTGTTTATTCAGCCAGTAGTAAATTGTTGTAAGGCAAAGATGACATGTATGGGGATGGCAATGATGGCTGATGGCTGCTGGACTATTGAGAGATGATGTCGTAAGGTCTTAGAAGTTGTCTCAATGGCTTCTGTTGATGAGCGTTTAGAGGTCTTCGACATTTGTTGTTCAAGATTTCCAAAAAGTGGCAGAAGTTTAGACACATTGCCAAGCACTTTTAAAAATCTATAAGTTGTTGGACCGCGAGAGAAGAGATGTTTTCAGTACGGTGTCTGTGGGAAGATATGAGTGGTACAACCTCAAAAAATCAGAAAAACCTATCAAACAACGAGGTGCAAAGAGGCTGAAAAATTTAAACCTGCAAAATGCACATGTAAGATTCCTACTAAATCCGTTTTTTGGCAGATGTCAAATTTCAACCTTTTTGCTCAATTGGGAGGAGAGATATGTGTGGGACGCACTCAAAAAATAAGAAAACCAGGTCAAAAATCACTTTTGTAGTATACTTGGAACGAAAGTTTATATTTTCATCGCATGTTATGTAATGTGTAAGTGTACGATTACAATGTAGCAGTCTTTACCACCACTAGAGGTGGTAAGTAAATGCGCGTGCTGAATGTTGTTGCAGCTTACCAAACTTACGGAATTTTGAACTTGATATTATTTTGAATTGAGAAACTAATTATTCATTGATTAATAAATTTAATGAAATAAAAAGAGCTCCAACAACTTTTACCAAGATTTGTTTTTAGTTTTGTTCCGAGTAGGTATAATATAAAATATAGCTACCATGGTTCAGAACCAATTAGAAATTTTTTATTGGTGCTTGTGGTGGTACTCTTTAACCTTCAAGATGAAATGGTTCTGGTTTTGATTCCGGTTCTGGTTTTTATAATGGTTGGAAACAGTTCCGTTTTGTTCTGAATTTGCTTCATGTTATTTACTTCTTGTGGTTCTGGTTTTGGTTGTCCTGGTTCCAATTGGTGTTCTACTTTTTTTCTTCAAAAATTATTTCACTGCAAAATAATATATCAAAATTTGAATAAATTTAAATTTTGAAATCAAAATCAGATCTCTAATTAAAATTTGATTTTTAATCATTTATTTATTTTATTTCATCTAATATTTGTGCATTATTTCTCAAATTAAACACCACTCATCATACAATTTAAAATTTAAATAATAGTAATTGGAACGAGAAAAACAACAGAGCAACTTGGAATTTTGGTAATTCAAAATTTTAAATTCCCTTCCTTCATGACTTGAGGGAAAATAAAATATTTCAAGTATCTTAACAGATCACTTGAAAAATAATGGAACAAATTTAAGGGTAGGTATTTGCATTTTGCAGGAATGTTAACTGAAACTGAAACCAACATTTGAAGGACCACCAGAACCAGAGTTTCAAACTCTGGTTCTGGTAGTTCTGGTTAATTTCAAAACTACTACTCTCTGGTTGTTCTCCCTTTTGGTAATTTCTTCCCATGCCTTTGGTTTTGGTTCTTATTGGGAATGGTTCCATAATTTTTTTCAGTTGGTTCTAATTGGTTCTGGTTATATCTCCTTTCATTTGTCTAGACAGAGTGTTTCACACGTTCCATTTGCTTGAATTGCTATGTGTGTTGAAAAGTAACAATTCAGGTTTGTGTCTTTGTCTCTTTCCTTGGACTTTTTCAATACTGTTGTCAAGTTCGTTTTCAATTCTTTTGACAGAACCTAGTTATTTTCATACGTACCCATAATTTCTACTGTTAGTGGTCTTGATACTCCAAGTCTTCAAACGTTTTGATAAGATTCTTCCTCGCTCAGTTCACATTGCGGAATGTTTTCTCCTGGTTAATAAAACAGATATACGAAGAATCTGTTCGACAGTATTTGTAATTATTAATTTGGAATAGTTTATGTGTGTTTCATTCATTTCAATGTCGATTTTTAACGAAACATTGGTATCTTAATTATTAATTTTGTCACCATTATTTTTCTGCTGTTGTAATTCTGACGATTTACGCAATTAGTAGTGGTTGTTTTTTCGTTTTTGTAGTTTTGAAGAAATAGATGATACAACATTCTAGTGAACTGTCCATTCAGCAATTCCTATGTTATTATGTGGATAGAAAGTGAAAAAAGTTGAAAGGAATCGATCTGGATCAAAATGCTGAACAAGTAAGTAATTGTGATTTTACTCTGGAACATTTTTTTACGAATATTTCAATTACGGTGATGATTCCCTTGTTTAGGTTGACATAAGTTCACGTTTCAAAAATCGTAAGCAAAAATATCAACATAATATGCTTGCAATACGTATTCCGATACGTCTATCCTTTGGCTGCTGAATATGAAGAATATATGAATCGGTGAGTTAATTGTGTTGGCATGTTTGCGATTTAATAGCGTTTATTTCGGAAGATATTGTTATTTGTGAGTAGATCTGGAAGGCTAGATCAATATGATGACAGAAACGTTCATTTATGTGAGAAATGAAAATGTTTGTTTGGGTGATCGAGAATGAAGCTTCAGCTGGCATTACCAATTTATCGTCTACGATCACTCTATCTATCTTATAACCGGATCATATATTTCAATCAGCGAATATATCTGTGGCAAACCGATTTTCAGCACCTGAGATCTGAAACAATTCATTACTGCTTGACAGAAAAACCATGATCACTAACGTAATAGTTACTGATCACCACCTCCACTCTTTGGAACTACCATGTAATCTTCAGTTGCAGGAAATTTAGGTGGAAGTCGGCTCAATACCATCGTCTGGTCCACGCAGCGAATTATTCTTTACAGACGACAATTCGGCACGCAAACCAAACGCAACCAAGAACCAAGCGTTAATTGGCAGACATTCCCGAGACCTTCGGATAGCTTGGTCGGTACCGAAGGAAGTCCCGTTAAAGCGGACTGAAATTGAATTGTACGAAATTATGGAGCGGTTCGATTTGATGTTGATATTATTATTTAGAATGAAGTTATCTTGTGTTTTGTCAAATACTGAAGGGTAAATTTTTTTACAATTCGTTTACGAATTTGTGCTAGATGGATTATTCGTGAGCAGACTCGAAATGTTTTTCCCACTGTTTGAATGATTCTTGAATATTTGAAGGAAACTTTAATAAACGCAGTATTCTCGAAGAGTTATCATACTTTTAAATTCGAACAAATTGATCTCTATGTAAATTAATTCAACTGTTTATTTTACTGAGACGTTAGATGAATAATTTTTTCGCAAGTATTCAATTTTCTTCACGATAAATCCTTCTTTGTTATTTGTTTCGTCTCCATGTTGCCAAATTATCAATCAAATTTGGATTATACTCGTTCGCAAACCTTTAATCGAATTTTTCCCGCAATGGACGTTTATTGAAGTATTAATTAAAGTCTTTGAATTAGTATTATATGATTAACAATATCTCTCTTCTCTTATTATCACAGAAAACAACTGCACTGGCATTTAAAACTTTGTTCACCTTCAGTGCGCAGTTTTGGGACCTCGATCAAAGGAATCAAATGTTAGCCTAATTGTGGGTCAGCGAATATAGATCGAGCATATCGTAAACACTCGTCATCAGATGACCATTCGGATGAAGATTAAGAAGATGTATTTTCTTTAAGACTCCTAAGAGTGGATGTTTGCCACCTTCATTACTTACGTTTGCTATTTATGCATACCGAGTCAGCCTGGTGATGGTGGTTCGGTTCGTTCTGGATTCCAGAATTTGCTCAGTGCCTCGGACGGATTACGTCATGTTCTGTCGAACTTTAGTTTGAATTTTTAATGCTGGTACGAGTATTAATTTATTTATGTGAACAATCTCTCGAATTGAATTGTAACTGTTAAACGATCGAAATCCTAATTTTCTAATTTGACAGGTAAAATTCAGCACGATGTTTTTTTGTTCAACCGCCAGTCGGTAGAATCGTACGTTTCTATTAGTGATTTGCGATTTAGAATGTAACTTTTAGATGTATAAGTATTAACGGTGGTTCATCATTTTCTTTGTTTGAATTGTATCGAAGTGGTTTCGTAACGTATTGATTGCATAGTGGAGTACTGGAGTAACGATTGAAACGCGAAGCAATATAGTTAGGTATAATTCAGGCTGACGATTAGCTTAGATAGTTCATTTACAAAAAATTACAGATGATAGTTGGAAATAAAGCGATGTCCGAAGATTGTTTATCAGATACAAGAAGCAGCATTCATCTAAATGTTACTTTCAGCAATAAAATACCTTATTTTACAGCTCATTTATTTAAACAATATCCAAGAACACGTGAAAAATGATCATCGCTCATTATTCCAATTAAAATAAGAAGACTTCGTAATAATCATCGCATGTTGCGAAGGAATAACACAATCTTTATTTTATAATTAACGCAGAAAAGACCATGTACAGAAGTACTCATCAAGTTGTATAAATTACTGGTCAGATGATCAGATCTCACAGTTCTTTCATTTCTAAATTAACGATAATTCATTACGTATTTAGAATTTGAAACGATTAAATACATAAAAAAATATAATTGCATTTATTACACGTGAAACACCGAATTTTATTCATTCTGTGTAATTAATATCTGAAAAATACACATATGATCATCGAAAAACTCAGTAAAAATACAATGATCATTAAATCGTAAAAATTACTTTTCGTCATATAGCACTGTCTAGTGGAGAAAAATTGAACTACTTCATTTTAGGGTAGTACTAATAGCGCACTCTATTAGCCATGTCGGAAGCTCCCTCGGAGAAAAAAGAATAATTTGTTGATTGGTTGATTGTTGAAGTGTGATCATTGATCAACATTTCGACTCAACATTCAACCAATCAACAAATTATTCTTTTCTCTCCGAGGGAGCTTCCGACATGGCTAATAGAGTGCGCTATTGACGTTACCACCTGTAACGAAACAGAAAATGCCAGTGTTACTTGACACAAGAACTTATAATTTTCAAAGTAAATTTTTATTTTAATCCCTCCAGTGTTGATTAATGATTATAATACTCGTGAAATTGATTAATTAATCGGTTTTCACACGAATTTCGTCGTGTGAGGTATCAAAATGAAGCATTTTTCATCCGGAATTCAATTACGATGTTTTCATCAGTGCTGGGTCAACGTTTAATGATGAAATAATTTTTTTTTGTAATTAACGCTTGTATTGAAACTTGTCAATTATGAATTCCTCGGGATTGCGTTTCGAATTATTATCTGCACTTTCAATAGATGAATAGGTATTTCAAAATTAATAATGCACTCTTTAGTAATACTTTACAATTAAATTTTCAGCCATTTCATCTAGCAAGAGAATCAAGCGAAAACACGACTGAGAAGTAATAAATAGATACAACGCCCAAGTACAAAATACACGACGTATTATTAATATACATTTTAGACAATACTTTAACAATTATTATGTCTTTAAAAATATAATAAATAAGCTCGTATTACATCAAGAAATCAAAATGGTACACGAATCTCGCACCGATAAATTTTATCCGTATAATTGAACGTTTAGGAAGACATGAAGACAAACATACAATACATTCGTATTAACAACCAACAAAAATATAATAAAAATAATTGCAAATTCGTATTCGTAAAATACGAATTCAAATTAGGCGGGAGAAAAGGAGAGAGGGTCCGAATAGATATCAATCTAATACGAATATTTCGGGCATTGCGGTGCTAGAATGAGGAAACCAGCAAGATGGGGTAGCTTCAGGTAACTAACGTAAGTAGATGAATTTATCACATCATTTGGCTACATAAATAAAGCAACGAGGCCATACCGCCTCGTAGATTTTTTAAATTTGAAAACATTTCGGTAAAAAAAAAAAAAGATAAAGTCAACCAAATCACCCGTTAAATAAAACTACCAATTAAAAACAAAAAAAAAAAAATCCTTATACAAAAATACTACACGTGTTCACGATCGTTATGACGATAACACAAGTCGATTATATAAATTAAATAAATCACAGACCGTTGCGCGGATAAATACGCAACCAAAGTACATACATACAAACAAATATACGTGCATACGACAGCATTCATAATACAAATATTACACGCAATAATTACCACCTTGTCAAAAAAGCTCTCATATAATTACTTCGTGTCCTTTTTCGATAATCTCGTATTCGCGAACGTTGATCATGATTCGTTTTCATAGCAATTTCGAATAACGACGAGTAAAACGAACTGAAATGCGAACGTGTCTCGCACGTTACATAATTTAAATAAAAAGGAAGGATAATGGAAGAAAAAGGCGATTCTGCAACACACAACGTGACACTTAACTCCAAACGTCGGACGAGTAACGTTTCTGCTATTCCATTTTTTTAACGTAGCTAGCCGCGTCTTTCTCGGACATGTTGCCTTTTTCTTGGACTACTTTTAGCACGATGTTGTGCACGTCTCGGGCCATATTTCTAGCGTCACCGCAAACGTACAAATGACCATTGTTTTCGCCGATCACTCTCCACAATTCGTCCGCGTTCTGCGATAGTAAATGCGTAACGTATATTTTCTCTTCTTGATCGCGCGAAAAGGCAAAATGCACCTGAAAATGAGAAGGGAAAAATTAATCGTACAAAATGAAAGATGCAGACAGTCGTGTAATTTTAACCACGTAGAGCAGAAATATCGTAAAAATCAGACAAAAATACGAATTGAAATTAAATTAATAAAATTGATCCAAAATCACGAGTAAAATCGTTAAAAATCATCGAAATTGGGTAATAAATTAACAAAAATGGATAAAAAGAGTAAAAAAATTAATTACAAAGTACGAAAAAAATTTCAAAAGCGTGTGAAAATTGGAGCAAAGCATTTAAAAAAGAAAATCATGACATCTAAAATTGATCAAAAATTTACGAAAAATTATTAAAAATCAGGAGAAAATTCGCTAAAAATATAAAACAAATTGTCAAAAGTCATTGAAAATTGATCAAAAATCACGAAAAATCGTTAAAAATCAATGAAAATTTCGTGAAAAGTTGACAAAAACTGTAAACAGTGCAAACTCGCGAAAAATTGTCGAAAGTCAGGTAAAAATTGAGCTAAAATATGAGAAAAGTCGTTACACAGCGATGCAAATTAGGTAGAAAATTGACATAATAACGCAACAAATGCGAAAAATTGATTCAAAGTTACGAAAAAATATTCACGTGAAATTTTAAGGAAAATATTTCTAAAAATGTTAAAAGTTATTGCAAAATTGTTAAAAAAATCACGAAAAATCGTTGAAAAACAATGAAAATTACGTATAAAATGACAAAAATCATCGAAAATTAGGGGAAAAAATTAACAAAAATTGGTAATAATGAAAAAAATTAATCAAAAATCTTGAAAAAATTATAGAAAAAATCTGAAAACGGAAGTAAAATATAAAAAAAAATGATAAAAGACATCACATACTAATCAAAAACCACCAAAAATCGTGAAAAATCAACGAAAATTAGCCAATAAATTAACAATAATCGTGAAAAACGTAGAAAATTTACCAAAAATCACGAAAAAATGTTGAGAAAAGTGTAAACATTGATCAAAAAATACGACAAATTGTTTAAAAATCATCGAAAATTTTGTAAAAAATTGAATTAAATGGCTAAAAAGTGTAGAAATTATTTTTAAAAATCACGAAAAACTGCTGAAAATTGGGAGTAATTTGCATTAAAATATGAAAGAAATCGTAATAATTCAAGTAAATTTAGTGAAAAGCGTACAAAACTCGTAGAAAGTGTAGAAAATTGATGGAAACACACGAAAAATTGTCAAAAACCGAGTTAAAATTAGAGAAAAAATGATCAAAACTCGCAAAAAAAAAGTCTAAAAACATGTAAAAATTGGAATAAAATACAAAAATTATGGTCAAATTGATGAAAGTGATCAAAAATTACGAAAAAATGTTACAAATGAGATGAAAATTGACTTGAAATATAAAAAAAAAACGTTAAAAATCATGGATAATTTTGTAAAAATTTGGAAATTGATCGAAAATTACAAAAAAAAGAAATCAAATCGGGTATAAAATTGACAAAAAAGATTGAAGTAAAATATGAAAAAATTGTTCCAATTCACCGAGAATTGATCAAAAATCACAAAAAAGTGGAAAAGGTGTATAAATTGAAATAAGATATGAAAAAATCGTTAAAATTCATCAAAAAGCAGGTTAAAAATTTAAAAAATTGACCAAAAATCACGAAAATATGTTGAAAAATGGCTGGAAAATGACTTAACATATGAAAAATATCGTTAAAAAACATCGAAAATAGAGAAAAATTTGACAACAATGAGTTACAATTGATCTAAATTATGAAAAAAATTTTGAAAAAATTAATTGGGTATAAAATTGACGAAAAAGCGTTAAAAATGCGGTAAAATTGATCAAAAATTACGAAAAATCATTAAAAGTTATCAAAAATAGGATAAAAAATTGGCAAAACTGCATAAAAATGCGGTAAAATTGATAAAAAATTACGAAATAAAGTAGAAAAATTCGAGAAAATTGGCCAAAGTTGAAATTTAAACTAATTTTGCCTAGAAAACGGCGAACTTTAGAAAAAAATTGTAGAACGTAATATTCCCGACTATCGAATTTGCCAACTATTTTCACCGACTCGCGATGATGCAAATTCGCGACATATATTTTAAAAACTTTGAACTTTGAAAGCTAAGATTTTCGCGTACGGAACGACGACTTGAAAATTTAATTATCTCTTCTCCAACATACTTGATTTATTTACAGTGAAAATTTCAAGTCGATCTATAAATTTTATGAGCTTTTAAAATCGCAGAAGGTCAACTTTCCGCGAATCGAATTGTATCCAAATTTATGCACCCCCTCCCACCCCTTTTTCGAACCTACTGTAAAAATTTCACCTCGAACTGTAAAGTTTTTCGAAATATCGCGTCGAAATTAGATTGAATAATCAAATAAATAAACAAACATGAGGGTTTCTAAGATTCTTAGAAAATTCAATAGCTCATTTCACATCGTGGAAATCCGCTAAAAATTAACACGTTTTTACAATTACCAATTATTTTCGGCGTAATAGCGTCTTTTTTAGCCTGATTTTCTACGTCACATTGTCAATGAAAACGCGGCTATTGCAGTCTATCGACCAACGTGGATTGGAGGGGAAGGGGGGGGGAGTACAAAATCCGTATTTTTAGCCATGCCAGATATTTCGTTTATTTTTTTTCTCGAACATTAAAATCATTTACTCAGCTTGATACCGACCAAAATTGCTCAAATTCGGGCAATCGGCTCAGTTTGGCGGCGGATCAGATACACATGAGTTGAAATAACCTCGAGTCAAAATTCAGTTCTGCCCCATTTTTGGGAGAGGGGGTGCTTGCAGGGCCAAAAACACAAAAATTGTTCTTTTTTTTATAGCAATTGATAGAGAATCCAATGTTGTGTAACATATCCAAAAATCAACTTCCCAAGTCAATTAGGAGGGAAGATATGGGGGGTTTCCCCCCTTTTTGACCTTGAAAAAGGTCTGTTCCTTCCCCCACCCGCCCACCAAATTGAGCTAGGAAGTTGAAATTTGGTATGAACATTCATTTGGGGCCCTGCATATGGCTTTTGAGCGTTTCAACTTTTCAACTGTATTACACCCCCCCCCTCCTTACAGCCTCAAAAAAGTGGTTTTTTGATCAGGTTTTCTCATTTTTTGAGGTTTTGAAATTTTTTCCTTGCATAACTTCTCTACAAAATTGAGCTAGGAACTTGAAATTAGGTATGTATATTTAGTAGAGGTCCAAAATATGCACCTTTTGGGGGTCTCGACTCTTCAGCCTCATTGCACCCCATCGCAGCCCTAAATAAGTAGTTTTTTTCTTATTTTCTAAGGTTTGTTCCAAGCATATAACTCTTCTCCAGATTGAGGTAGAAAGTTGAAACTTGGTATGTACATTCAGTAGAGGTCCTATGTGAACTTTTAGGAGGTCTCAACTTTTCAGTCCCACTGTACCCCTCTGCCACGCCCTTACAGCCCTAAATATGCCATTTTTTTTTCATTTTTACAGTTTGTTCCGCGCATAAGTTCCCTCCAAATTGGGCTAGGAAATCCAAATGAGCTACATACAGTCCAGTAGGGAGCCTAGATGTGCCCTTTTAGGGGGGGTTTTCAACTTTTTAGTCCAATTGAACCCTTCCCAGCGCAAATGCTGATTGGGAGAATTCAATTTTCACGAATGCAATACAGCCAGAAAATCAGGCTGAAAAAGTATCGCGAAGCGAAGCTTTTTTTTTTCTTCTTTTATCGTTACCTTCAAACTTCCATTATTGATATACTCGTTAATTTCGTCTTCGTAGATGAAATCCTCGCATCGTCTTCGGCATCCGTAGTACAAAATGGTTTCTCCGACGGGTTTCCCGTCTTTTTTATTAAGGTCTCGTTCCTGCACGAATCCGCGGAACGGTGCGAAGCCCGTACCCGGTCCTATCATAATAATCGGAGTTTGGATTCTCGTTGGTAACCTGAAAAATACACGTCGACGGTGAGCGAGCGAAGTACACGTACTCGGAATCTTGCCATATTTATTGGTTAAAAATACGCGAATATTTACTTGAATTGAGATTTACGTATGAACATTGGCACAATAGGAGGATTGAGTTCATTAGGTAGTTTCGTGGCTAACCAGCTCGTGGCGACACCTTTGTTAAGACGATTGGTCGGTGTGGTGTATTCGACCTTGACCGCAGTTATATGTACCAACGAAGGATACAGCTGTAAATGTAAAACAATAGAGCATAAATTTTATCAAAAATGAAACGTACGTACAAGTATAATTCGGTACCTACAGAAAAGTGTGATACGTACTTTGGGCGACGACGAAATCGAATAGTAACGCGGTTGCAAACGAGGTAGTAATTCGCACAAATGATCGATGGCCGGCTTCACCGACGGTAAATCTTCCAAAATATGAATTATGTTACGATTATCGTCGCCGATCCATTTCGAATACATTTGTTTGCCTTCCGGCGACGTACTGGCCATCAACTTCAGCAACTCTTGTTCCTAAGTGAAATTTAACAACAACGTAGAAATATATGTATATGCCTACGCTCGCTCTCAGATTTCAGGCAAAAAAGTTGCAAATTTTCAGCTCATTACTTTAGGATCGGACGCGTATTCGGCCAATTCCTTAAGAACGTGAGTTCTAGGATTTGAGGTGATATCCAAGTAATACGTGAATGCAGTTTTGTACGAGCAAGGGCACGGGAACGGATGCTTTTTGGTTGAATCCTCTGTTTACGAAATGATCAACGTTAGTAAATTATCGTATTTATTTATTTATTTATTGTATTTTTACGTTACATCTTACCGTCTGTGTTCGTCAAGGTGATAATGGTGTCTAAATTTACATTTAGCAATTCTCCTAATCTGTTCACCAAATCGGTATTATTTTCCGGATAGATGGCGGCATGGTCACCTGAAAAAAAAAAATCGAATAAAATTTACATCATAGCTTGGATGCATCCAAAAAGGTAACTAAACCTAATCAAAATTGAACTTTAGAAAATTCTCGAAAAAATACAATAATCGAACGTGAATTTTTTTTAAACCAAAATTATCAGCTCAGTTCATCGTTTTAAGTTATAATTTGCAACGTTCAAAGGCTGCGAGTAGTTAACAAGGTTAAAGTTGCCCCCGAGCAATTTCTGGCTGATCATTTAGATGGTAAGTTGGTACTATCGAGAAACATCCCTCACCAAAGTTTTAGCCTCCCAATCCCTCTGGTTTTCACGTTGGGGGAGGGAGGGGCTCAAAGTGAAAATCACATATGATTTTTTTTTTTTTGAAGATGCTAATCGATCGATTTGCGCAATTTTTTGATATGTTCCAGACATATTTGAGGGGTATATTTGAAAAAATCAACACCCCCCTCCCTCTATAATTCGCCCCCTCAAATGCCCCTTTGAAAATTTGATTAATTTTTTTGGGGCTGATACTTAGGTGGTAAGTAGGTAGGTAGGTAGGTACTATCGAGAAACATCCCTCACCAAAGTTTTAGCCTCCCAACCCCTCGGGTTTTCACGTAGAGTGAGAGGGGAGGGGGGTGCAAAGTGAAAATCACATATGATTTTTTTTTTTAGAAGATGCTAATCGATCGATTTGTGCAATTTTTTGATATGTTTCAGACATATTTGAGGGGTATATTTGAAAAAATCAACACCCCCCCCCTCCATAATTCGCCCCCTCAAATGCCCCTTTGAAAATTTGATTAATTTTTTTGGGGCTGATACTTAGGTGGTAAGTAGGTAGGTAAGTAGGTACTATCGAGAAACATCCCTCGCCAAAGTTTTAGCCAGTCAACCCCCCCCCACTGGTTTTTAAGGGGGTGGCTCCAAGTGAAAATTACATCTCAATTTTTTTTAACATGCTAATCGATCGATTTGCACAATTTTTTGATAAGCTGTAGACATATATGAGGGGCATCTCTGAAAAAAACAACACTCCTCTACCTCCCCCCCACCCCATACATAACTGCCCCCTCTAAATACCCTTTTGATAGTTTTAATAATTTTTCTAATATGGATAATGGCTTCGTACAATTTTGAAATTATGTTTTCTAGATGTATATTAGACCCCTTCGTAATATATATTTTTTTCAAAATTTTAGCTCGAGTGTGCTATGGTTAAAAATTTTGAAAAATTCGAAATAAGAGGCTAAAATTGAAAAATATTTCAAAAATTTTTTCATAGAAGGAAACATTTTTTAGGTATATTGGGAAGTGAAAAATTCCCGGTGGTAACTTATATTTTTTTCAACAATTTTGCTCGGTTTCGTCACAGTCGAAATTTGAAAACACTCTAAATTAAGAGGCTAAAATGGGAAAATATTCGAAAAATTTTTTCATCGGCGGAAAAATTTCTTAGGTTCTAATAATTTTTGTGTTCGGACAGGTAGTAAACGATATCGGAGAAGTGAAAAAATTCCGGGGACCTCTGTTCTGCCCATATCAACCCCCTCCCCACAACAACCCCCACAGGCTACTCGCAAAATGGCGATATTGGTGTCGTTTCCATATGTTTTGAAGCTCCTAAATACGAATTTGAAGTTGATTTTGCAATAGGGGTATTTTTTCACTGCAATTTTGAAATATGACGTGGTCATTACGTCAACTGCACCAGAATATTATTTATTTTTTTTTATTAGGAAAAAATTTTAAAAATTCACTGATCATAGGTAACACGAAAAAATCACGAGAAAAATAATTGATGAAATTTTAGATGAAAGCGGTAATACGTAAAAGAAAAATCGAATATTTAAAAATTGTAGTGATAAAATACACGTTCATGTCGAGATTCTCGGGAAGTAAGGTACTTATGGCGAATTCGACTTTAAATTCGTGTCCAGGAACTTCGAAACATATGAAAACGATACCAATATCGCCATTCCGGTAATAGCCTGTGGAGGTTGTGGGGGGGGATTATGAGCAAAACAGGGGGCACGATAGTGAAACAAATCGTTTCAATTCGGTCAATTGGCTCAGTATGGCGGTGGATTAGATCTATATGAGTGGGGATGACCTTGAGTCAAAATTCAGTTTTGCCCCGTCTTGGGGAAGGAGGGGGGGGGGTGCTGAGGAGCCAAAAACACAAGAACTGTTCCTTTTCGAGTACATTGAAATAGAATCCAAAGTTGTACAACATATCCGAAAATCAGCCTTTGAAGTCAATGGGGGGGGGGAGAGGTTTTGTCTATCGACAAACGGTAACAGAGGGGGAAGAATACCAATAAAATACGTTTAGGGGTCGTAGAAGGCAATTATGACAATTTTTGGACATGTCAGATATTTATTTTTATTTTTTTTTGTATTTTTCGTCGAACATGAAAATCATTTACTTTGCTCGATACCGACCAAAATCGTCCCAATTCGGTCAGTCGGCTCAGTTTGGCGGCAGATTAAATACATCTGAGTAGGGTTGACTTTGGGTCAAAATTTAGTTTTGCTCCATTTTGAGGGAGGGGGTACCGAGGGGCCAAAAACACAACAATTGTTCCTTTTCGAGTCACTCGATGGAGCATCCAAAGCTGTATAACATAGCTAAAAATCAACCTCCTAGGTAAATTAGGAGGGGGAGATACGAGGGGTTTCCCCTTTGTGACCTTGAAAAAGGGCTGTTCCTCCCCAATCTCCCTGCCAAAATAAGCTAGGAAGTTTAAATATGGTATGTACATTCAGTAGGGGCCCTGGACGTGCGTTTTTGGGCGTATCTATTTTTCAACCCCATTTCACCCCCTCACAGCCTTCAAAATGTGGTTTTTTGGTCAGGTTTTCTTATTTTTTGAATTTTTAGCTAAGAAGCTGAAATTTGGTATATACATTCAGTAGTAGCACTAGATGTACCGGGGGGGGGGTCTCTCAACTTTTCTGCCCCCGTTTCACTGCCTCAGCCTCAAAAATAGGTTTTTTGATCAGGTTTTCTCATTCATTGATTTTTTTTGAGTTTGTTCTTCGCATAACTCTCCTCTAAATACAGCTCGGAAGCTGAAATTTGGTATATACATTTAGTAGGACCCTCAAGAGCCTTTAGAGGGGGAGGGGGTCTCGACTTTTCAGTCCCGGAAATGTGGTTTTATGTTCAAGTTTTCTCATTTTGTTCCTCGCATAACTCTCCTCTAAATACAGCTTGGAAGCTGAAATTTGGTATATACATTTAGTAGGGTCCTTAAAAGCCTATTGGGAGGGGGAGGGGGTCTCAACTTTTCAGTCCCAAAAATGTAGTTTTATGGTCAGGTTTTCTCATTTTTTGAATTTTTTAATTCTTTTCTTAGCATAACTCTCCTCTAAATAAAGCTCGAAAGCTGAAATTTGGTATATACATTTAGCAGAGACCCTAAATGTGCCTTTTGGAGGTCTCAACTTTCCAGCCCCCATTACATCCTCCCACAGCCCCAAATATGTGGTTTCTTGGTAGTTTTTTTATCATTTTTTGAATTCGTTCATTGTATAAGTCTCCTGCAAATTGGGCAAGAAAGTTGAAAGTATGAACATTCAGTAGGGACCTTACATGTGCCTTTTTTGGCGATTTCAAGTTTTCAGCCGCATTTTACCCACTTCCCCCACTAGCCTCAAATATGTAGTTTCTCGGTCGATTTTTTCTTATTCTTTGAATTCATTCCTCGCATAGCTCGCCTCCGAATTGAGCTAGGAACTCGAAATTAGGCATGTACCATTTAGCAAGAGACCCTGGATGTGCCTTTTGTGGGTTTCGACTTTTTAGCCCCTTTGGACCCTTCCCATCCTCAATAAGTATAAGTATAATAACAGCTTGTCAAGGACTGTAGTCCTTGAGGCCCTACATTAGGGCAAAAGCCTCCCCCAGCCTAGTCCACTCCATCCGATCTTGGGCTATTCTTTGGTAGTTGCTGTGTTGGAGCAACTTTCCGAAGTCATCCCTCCACCTGGCCCTCTGTCTCCCCTGCCTTCTTTTGCCTGTTAGGTACCAAAATGTTATTTTTTGTGTCCATCTGTTATCTGATAGTCTTGCCACGTGTCCTCCCCAGTTCCATTTCTTTTTCCGGATTAATTTTACCGCATTTTTGTTATATTTTAGCCTTGATTTTATAGTACTAATTTTTATATGATCCTTTTTTTTGACGTTTAATATGGATCGTTCCATTGAATTTTGGGTTATTCTAATTTTGTGTTCAATTTTTTTTGATAAAGTCCAAGTTTCAGAGCCGTAAGT
>FIZR01021252.1:0-17699 GCA_900060175.1 Ferrisia virgata | reverse complement strand
CTGTAATAGCCTGGTTTTCATTGACAATATGACATAGAAAATCAGGTTAAAAAACGACAAAAAAAACACCCATTTGGGGCTTCGAAGGAGTGAAATGACACAGAAAATAAGACTAAAAATTGTTTAAAAATATACAAAAAAATCGGTTTTTTAGTCATCTACAAAAAAATTGTTCAAAATGGTAAAATTGGAATACTGCACTTTATCATTTAATATAAAATTGTTACCCTACTTATATTTTAGGAAAACATTTCTTGAAAAGAATCATTTTCCTAGTTTCTCATAAAAATATGAAAAAACTCAAAAAAGCGACGTTACACAAAATTGAATAGAGAAGTAACGGAAAAACTTGCTGTCAACTACCATTTTAAATATAGAAATGGTCAACACTATTTTTTTTCAATTTTTTCAAAATTTTTAAAGAACTTGAAAGCTATAAGTTCAAAAAATTAAATTGTAAGAGCAGCTACGAAGTTTCCAGCGCGCCGTTTTCAAGTCAAAAGTGTGGTAGAGAAGAAAACTTCCAAATAATGTCAAATGGGCGTAGTAAAAATTTATGAATTTTGGTATTTTCACCCTTACGCGGTTTTTTATGAAGCAATTTGAAATTTATAACGAGTAGGTGCAAATTTTTACCACCTTCATTTAACGTAATTTCGCAACTTTTTTTCATCAGCCCCTTCAACTTTCAAAAAAAAAAACTAAAATTTAAACGCTTTAGTAGGTATTTTAGAAATACAGTTTCGTTAATTTTTTCTGAGAGTAAATTTCCCAGCAAATTAATTAAAAAAAAAAATTACCCAAAAATCTCTAAAAATGAAACTCGTCAAAACGTATACATTTGTCATTGATGAAAAAATTTCATGTACCCTTGGCGGAGTTCGCAGCTTCAGTAACTGGAAGTTTTCTCTTGTCCACCTCCCCCACCCCACACTCCATACCATTAAGTTGTGGAAAATTTTGGAAAAATTCATGTCAGTAGACCCATCATCTTTGTACACATTTGGGCTAAAATTATGATTTTTACTTCAATATGCGCGAATATAGAATTTTTTCTAAAAAAAAAAACATTTTTCGGTAGTCTGAGCGAAAGGGTGGGATGAGGGAATTTTTTTCAGAGACATCCAATCATGTTTAATGAGAATTTTCAACATTTTTTCGAATGTTTCATAAGAATTTTCAAAATACTAAAATACTGTCAATTTACTTTATCTTGAACTCATCATTTGGATTTCAATGGCTAATTGAATTAAGCAAAACCAGAAAAAACTGATTTCTAGGCATATTTTTGACAGATTTCTTACGCAGATAGTTGTAGGGATCAATATACCTTTACTCGTAATTTTATTTTTAATGCATGTGGCCCATAGGCCTGTTTACTTTTGAACTAAAAAAAATCCAAACATGCTAAAAATTAACTTACGCCATCCAAAGTCTTCAATAAATTAGCGGAATCCATTGTTCTCGAAGTGAGTATGAACGATAAACACGATAATCAAAATCTTGACGAAATAAACGCCGAATAAAAAAACACGTTAAAAATGCACCGAAGTTCAAATCGTAACAAAATAAATACCGAATAAAAACAATAAAAAAGTTGGCAAAAAATTTAAAAAGTTATAATCGTGTGATAAAATAAACAGTAAAAAAAATAAATAAAACAAGACAGAAATACGAGTACAAAAAAATATTAAAAAGTTCCAAACTCGACAAATCGTCAAACATACAACAAACGTGGTAAATAGTACGGCTCGAAATACTCGGATCGTGTTAGTAACTCGAATGAAGATGAAAATGCACATGCATTTCATTTTATAACATCATTTTACGACTCGAAAGGACGAAAAATACATATGGGAGGGGCTATGAATAAAGCTACAATAACGTGTTTTTGCCAATTTAGTTTCACATTAGCGATAATATGCGACATTTATCAATAAACCAACTACATCTCGAAATAGACACTCGTCACAAGAATGCAACGAATACAGATGGTAAGCAGGAGGAGGGAAGAGTTACTCTTTTGTTAGGCTTTATTAACAAAAAACCATAATAGACCAAAAAGGAATGCAAAATGGTGCACGACAGAGTGATCATTCATCACTGATTTTGCTTCTTCGATGGACAATTCAACCACGTTAATTGATTCGCTTTCTATTCCACCCCCTGCAAAGTGGTCGGTTTAAAAATAAATGCAGGTAGTTTCTTCACTGATTTCTACGCTTCCTTAATGTAGTTGTAAACTGACCTTTATTCATTTTCATCGAGTCGTCTACTTCGACGTAAAATAAATGCACGTCGTAGGCTGCTGTTCCTGTTGATCTGTTGAAATGAAGCAATATGGTATATATATATATTTTTTTTTTTACAATAAATCGAGTGTAGAATTATATGAGGTATAGTTCTCGTCAAGAGGTGACCAAAATATTATTTTAATCGAGGAAAAAATTGCATCGTTGAAAAGTACGCGATGTAAGCTTTAAAACGATATGTCACATGCCAACGTTACGTATAAGTCCATTTTCAAGGTCAAGCACGGTCAAACTGTAAGGTAATGGACTTTGAAAAATAAAATAGGCGTGTGACCTATCAAAATGCTCGTTGAAATGTCAGTATTTCCAATATGTGAATGGAATTTTAAAAACCTTTCTTATAAAATCGATCAAACTTGAACCAAAATGATATTTACGGTGTAAAAAACATCTAAAAAAAATTGTTACTCCCCTACACCCACCCCTTCGAGAATCATCACCTCCAAATGTCGAAATTTCAACACGTGATATCTTTAGAAGGGGAGGGTAAAAATTTTTGAGATCTTCACAGATTATACATCTTGCTAAGTACTATGAATGAGAATTTTTTGAAAATTTTCGGTTCACATTTTCCCAATTTTTTTGCATGTCGAAATTTTCAAAAAATTTTTTTTTTATTTTGAAACGGACCCATGGCCATTAATTTTTTTATCATCTTTATTAGGTAAAAAAAAATTTCCAGCCATGAGTCCCCCAAAAATTGAGGCGGGGGAGGGAGATGGTATTTATACCCACTTGCGATTTTCCAACAATCTGACCTTTTTTTTTATCAAACAGCTCAAATTTGAAGGCTCATATTTCGGGGTTGGTTAAACTTAAGATGAATCTGTTTACGTTTACATGGTTTCGTGGGGAATTAAAAGAAAATTCATGAGCAAAATTTTGAAAGCTCAAAGTTACCGAGCTCGAATATTGACCTATTTTTTGATCTAACGCCCCCCCCCAATGCTCCCGCAGCTATTTCAATATGGTCAACATTTTTAGAATGGAAAAGAATGAATTCGCATGTCAATACATAACAATTTGAGATTGCTGAGTTTGAATATTTATTTACTTTTCAAATCCATCCATTGATTGGCCTCTTGACCTACATAAAAATGGGCAAATTTTGAAAAAAAAATTTAACCGTGATTAGCATTTATAGATTTCTACCAATTCCAATCCTCTAAAAACGAATATAGAATTATTTTCTTAATCCAACACCACTACATTTACATTATGACATATTCCAATTTTTTTGGGTATAGCCCACATTGAGGAAGCTGGTAAAGTTATTTAGAGAAGTCGGATCAAAAAAATAAGCCAATATTTGAACTCTGTGTCCAATTTTTTTTTCATGGAGAGCGGGTGCTGAGGGGCTGAAGTCGTAAAAATTGTTCCTTTTTAAGCCAATCGATAGGCAATCTAAAGTTGCATGACATATTTAAAAATTAACTTCCTAGTTCAATTAGGAGGGAAGATATGACGGGTTTTCCCCTTTTTCACCTTGAAAGAGCTGTCCCTCCTTTATCTCATCTCCAAATTGAGCTCGGATGTTGATATTTAATTTGTAGATTTGGTGAGAACCACAGATGTGACTTTTATAGATTTGGACTGTTCGGACCCATTACAGCCTCTTACAACCCAGAAATGTAGTTTTTTGGGCGGGCTTTCTTATGTTTTGAGTTTGTTCCTCTCATAATTCCCCTCCAAATTGAGCTAAGAAATTGAAATTCGGTTTGTAAATTTAGTATGAGTTCAGCAGTTTTTTTTTTAGAGAATATGTTTGTACCTGGAGGTAGAGGGGGGTTGAAATAGGATATGTAGATTTAGTGGGGGGGGGGGGTCCTACATACGCCTTTTGCAGGTTTCCGCCATTCAGGCCTATTGCACCCCTCTTTCTTTCTCTCCACAGTCCTGAAAAGGTAGGTTTTTGGATGGATTTTCTTCCTCCAAATTAAGCTGGGGGGTTGAAATTTGACATTTTTATTCAGTACGGGCCCTAGATGCGCCCATCTCCTGCTTCAACTGTACGCACAAAAATTAATCTCCTCCTCATCTCCTGACATAAAAAAGAGTCGCAGAATATCTCCCCCCCTCCCCTAAATTGGGCAGAGAAATTGAAATTTTGGCATGTAGATTTAGTATAGGTCGTAGATGTCCCTTTTGGTGGTGTCGATCTTTCAGTCCTACTGAACCTTTCGCCCCTCTCCATCGGCCAAATCTGGGCAGTAAGTTTGGATAAGCACCTTTTAGATGAATTTTGACTAAAATTGAGGTACCCCAGTAAAGCTCTGACCGGTAGAAGTGTGGAAATTTCATTTTGAAAATTGATTGATTGAAATACATAACACAAAAACGTCTTTTCATGGGAATTTCTTCAGATTTTTAAATGGGACCTTTTGACTTTTCAGCTCATTAATTCATCACAAAAAGTCGAGCTTCCATTTCAAATGTTCAACTCTGAGTTTTCAAAATTTCGCTCATCAGTTTTAATTACCCAGAGAACGAGTGCGAACAGTTTCATTTTAAGTTTAATCAATCCTCAAATATAAACCGTTCCAACAAAAAGTTACAAGGCTTAAAAATTTTAATTAATGCCCCCCTCACCTCACGGGAAAGTTATGTCTGAGATGGCGGTGCTTCCTTCACCAAACAATGAGTAAACCTCATCCTCCGCCCACTGAGCAAAATTGAAAGATTCGCGAAGATAGTGCTTTACGACGAAATTATTTTCCCATTTTCTTATTTTGTTAGGCAAATTAGACCGTAGATTATTTGTCAAAATGTCAGAATTTTAATAAAATAGATCAGAAATTCGTTTCATTTGAATGGCAAAATATTCCTCCCACTTCCCCTCCCCTTTTAGGATGGAGATACATCTACGAATAATTTTCAATGCGGTTCGAATGGTCGAAAATTATTTATAAATCCCTTCTTCGTGCGAGCTTTAACCTATTTGATATACCTGCCTTTTGGCCATATTACCTTAGAACTTTGACTTTTTCCAATTGATCGACTTGTACTTTGTATCCGGTCTCTTCCGAAACCTCCAACGTGGCTATTTCTTCGATCGACTTGTTTTTATCTACGATACCAGCGCAGAACTCTAAACTCAAGCCAATCTCTGCGGGATACCTTCGAGTATCAATCTTTCCCCATTTATTGCTGGGAATATTTTGTACGTAAATGGCTACAGCAAGGTGATAACAGTATCTTATATACTTTGATATGGACTTTTCAATATTTAAATTAATCGAGATAACCAACTTGGTCGAAATTGCTTTACAAAAACCAACGTGTTCCTTGTCTTGTTGAAAATGATAACAGCAACGCTACGTACCCAGAAAAGAACATTTATACGAATTACAATAATCTGAATTCCTTATCATACCAGTAATGAATTTTGAACTCACTTATCGACGAAGCGAACGAAATGCCATTTCTTCTTTTCGCCATTCTATTTGCAATCAATCCATCGCCAACATTACACGAATAAAAATATCAAATTTCGTACTTTTTCGAATGTAAAAATATTAATAAATAAACAAATCATACTCTTACTTCGGTATATTTGATTTCAAAAGGTGAGAAGTATTTTGATTTTTTCAAATCGCAGATACGAATTTTCGATACGTTCGACATCTTTGCAGATAACTATGTAGGTACCTTGCCGAGTGCCTACCTAAGAATTTCACGACTAATGCGATGCTATACGATTCGAGTGTAATTGATGATTCAATAAAAGAGAGAGAGAGAGAGAGAGAGAGAGAGAGAGAGGAAGGGAAGCATATGGTTTATAAATTGATTATCGTGTATCAGTAAACAAAGCTTGATTCCTTGTTATCTGAGAAGTAGTTTTTATGCAAACAATATCACTTCCTTGTTTAAAATTTCTAAACAATTTTCGATCACGAAATTTTTGCTAGTAAAACATTCATTTTCAAAAAATAAAAAAAAAATTATTGCTCTTTCTTTCCGAAAAAATTGCGTAAGATTAGGGGTTGGGAGAGGACGTAGGGGGAAGACTGATGAAGATCGAAGAGCGGAAGTGAGGGTGAAAAATTTAAACCTCCAAATACACATTTCTCGTATCTTGGCGAGTTGTTTTAAAGTGAAACAATTTTTAAGATTTTCAACCTCACCCCCCATCTGATTTTTTGAAAATCTGTATATCACTAAATTTTCTATTTAAGAGAGCCCTCCGCCCTACCGCAACTAATCCTTTGCATTTAATCTGCTAGTAAATGAACCCTACTTGTCAAATTCCAACAGGTTCTCGACATCTCGATTTGAAATCCTAGAATCAATTTAGGGTCAAGGACAACTGTTGACGGGTCAATATTCCAGAGTCAAGGTCAAATTTAAACATATTTTATTTTCCTCAACATTTTAACTTAGAATCATAAAATCAGCCGGGTTCGAGGTCAACTAATTTTCCTCAACACTTCAAATTGCAAGCTTAAAATCAATTCAGAGTCAAGGTCAACTATTGGCGGGTCAACGGATCTCAAATTCATAAAATCGATTTAAGGTCGAGGTCAACTTTTTTTAGGTCAAGAATTTCAACTTAGAACCATAGAATCAACCCGGGTAAGGACAACTAATTTTTCTTGACATTTCAACTCAAAATCATAAATTCGATTCAAGGTCAAGGTCAACTTTTTACGGGTCAACTTAAAACATACTTAATTTTCCGCCACATTTCATCTTAGAATCATAAAATCAACTGGAGTCGAGGTCAACTAATTTCAACTTGAAAGCTTGAAATCAATTCATAGCCAAGGTCAACTGTTGGTGGGTCAACGGATCTCAAATTCATAAAATCGATTTAAAGTCAAGGTCAATTTCTCTTAGGTCAACTTTAAACATTTTTACTTTTTCTCAGAATTTCAACTTAGAACCACAGAATCAACCCGAGTAAAGGACAACTAATTTTCCCGACATTTCAACTCAAAATCATAAAATCGATTTAAGCCAAGGTCCAAAGTTTTGACGAGTCAACTTCAAACATCTTTAATTTTCTTAGACATTTCAAGTCAAAATCATAAAATTAATCCGAGGTTGAGGTCAACTGTTGACCGCATAACTTTCCTCAATTTTCCTCAATATTTTAACTTGTAATCATAAAATCAATTCAGAGTCAAGGTCAACTGTTTATGGGTCAACGTTAAACACCTTTACCTCGCCTCAAAATTTCAACTTGAAATCATAAAATTAACCGGGGTCAAGGCCAACTAATTTTTCTCGACAGTTCGATTCGAAATCCTAAAATCAATTTAGGGTCAAGCCAACAGGCGAGTAGACGGATGACCACATTTGAACTCAAATTCATAAAATCGATTTAAGGTCAAGGTCTACTGTTTTAACGAGTCAACTTCAAACATCTATAATTTCCGTTAACATTTCAACTCACAGTCATAAAATCTGTCCTTCATAAAATAAGTCCATTGATGTCAGTTCAATGATGAAGTCACACTGTTGGTTGTCCACTAATGTCATCTAATGATGATGGTCATTTGTTGACGATTTTTCCAGAATTCACTATTAAACATCTTTCGATGTTGAAAAGTCCACTGATGTCACATCTCTAATTTTTCTCAACATTTCAACTTAAAATCATAAACTCTGCCCTTCATAAAATAAGTCCACTGATGGTCCGATGATGACGTCACACTATTGACGATTCACTAATGTCGTGTAATGATTACGGTCACTTGTTGACGGTCTAAACATCTTTCCATGTTAATAAGTCTACTGATGTCACATCTCTAATTTTTCTCAACACTTCAACTTAAAATCATAAAATTAATCCTGTTTTGATGTTAATAAGTCCACTGATGTCATTCCAGGTCATAAAAATCACTCCAGTGATGTCAGTTCAATGATGACATCATACTGTTGATGGTCCACTAATGTCATCTAATAATGATGGTCAACTATTGATGGTCAATTGCTGACAACTTTTTCAGAATGCGCTATTAAACATCTTCTAATGTTAATAAATATCTGACATGTCCAAAAATGCTCATAGTGGTCTTCTAGGAACCCAAAACGGATTTTATTGAAACTCCTCTTCTCTTCCACCGTGGAAGACAGGCTAAAATTGAAAACAAATATCTGGTATGGTCGAAAATGGTCTTGATGGTTTCCAAAGCCCCCAAAACAAATTTTTTAATATCCCCCGCTCAACTCTCATAATCACCTCTCCTTCCCTTCACCTCCCACGAGTAAGAAAATTAGGCTAAATATAAATAAATACTCAGCATATCGATTCATCATATCCACCTATTTAATATTTTCATCTTGCTCCTTCACTATGGCAATAGCTCGACTTTTTTGAACATTGAGACGAAGAAAATTAGCCACACACGTCGTATTATATAAGCTGATCTTTTCTCCGAATTTCGAATTGATACGTGTATCTGCGTGTTATAAAATTATTAGTATCTCGAGTCCTGAACGATCTTCCTATCGCTTCAATAATTCCTTTTTCCTGCTTCTACTTTGTCTCCACATCCCATTGCATATCTGTGAGATTAGTAAAGGTTTGCAGAGGTACAAAGAGCGAAGCAATTCAACACCCTATCAGCGGTCGTTCGTGATATGATATCTGCGACAATTACATTAAATTCCAATAAGGGAATCTGCACATGAGACAGGAAAAGGGAGGGAAGGAAAAAGAAATCATTTTTTCGATGTTACGTGCGTCAAATAAAATTGCACACGATATTAAATTATTCCAAAATCAAGTCGTCGTTGTCGTTCTTTATGAAAGTAAATTTAAAAAGCTACTATGGAATATTCGCCGATTATTCACGTATGTATTTTGAACTTTTTAGAAAAATTTCGTCCTTTTGATCGGTACGCAACGAATTTTACCCAGCACCGGTTTAATTTCACTGAAACTGAAGAGGTAAGTCAGTATCTAATATTTATATTAATCAGATTCTCACCTATATCTAAATCTATGGATCGTAACATATGTTTTTTTCTTTTTTTTAAAGCAAAAATTAAATTTCATCAACACCTACGATAATTACTCCGTAATATTCCTATTCATCGCATTTCTAATAACCGATGCCCTCGGGTATCGGTTATTAGTCATACTAGGCTCATTTGTAGCTTTAATAAAATACTCGCTGTTATTTTTCCAACCGAGCTTATTTTTACTTTATCAAGTAAGTCATTCTGATTTCAAAGGAGCCTTGTAAAATTTTAGATTTTTTTAATTATTATAATTACTTGAAAATTATCATTTTCCATACTCGTAGGTGGGGCCAATATTAGAAGCCCTCTTTGAAGCATGCGGCATCGGTAGTAGTACTTACCTATACTCGAAAATTCGAGATACATCAAAGTATCAGATGATGACCGCTTATGTAGATGCTTCTGTTTTTTACGGCGTTTTTATGGCGTATTTATATGGCATGATTTATGTCGATGTTTTGCATTTCATCGTAGACCATTTACTCGTCTACAATATCATGGGTGAGTATAAACGTAGTTCAACGTAGGTAAGTGTATTTTTTTTTTTTTTGGCCAGAATGAGAGACGGACCAAGGGAGGGGGATCGATTTTCAATTCGAGGGGAGGGAGGGAGATATACGTGGAATAATTTTTTTGAGATCACGAGAGACTGCAAAGGGATCGAAAAGTCAAAACACCCCTTCCAAAGGATATACCTATTTATATACTAAATTTTAATCCTCTACGGAGATTTGGAGGAGAGATATGCGAAGGCGAACTCGAAAAATCTACTTTTTTGAGGCGGGAAGAGGAGGAGAGGAGGGTGCAAAGCGGTTGGAAAGTTAAAACTCTCAAAGGGTAGGTTTAAGCCATCTAATGATAATACATATCAAACTTCAATCTTCCACCTTTATTTGAAGAAAAAGTATGGGAAGGAAAATTTGAAAAGTACGAAAAAACCTATTAAAAAATATTTTTTTGAAGCTGTGAAAGGGTGAAATGAGGCTGAAAAGCCGAAACCCCCAAAAGACACGTCTAGGACCGCTACTAAATAAATATACCAAATTTCCACTTCCTGAATCAATCCGATGGGAAGATACCCGAAGAGAAAACAAGAAAAATAAGAGAAAACGATCAAAAAACCACTTTTTCGGAGCTGCGAGGAGGTGAAAAGAGGATGAAAAATCAAACCACCAAAAGATACGTCCAAAACTTCTAACGAGAATCTACGTACTGAATTTCAATTTGAAGGGGTAATATGCGAAGACAAACTCAAAAAAAAAAAAAATATTACAAACATAAGATTTGAAAAAAATCACTTTGCGATGATTTTTTCCTAAGCAGTATTGCACGTAGGAGGAGTTCAATGGGGCTAAAAAGTCGAAAACCCCAAAAGGCAAATCAGGGGTCCCTGCAGACGAAACGTACCTAATTTAAACTTTCTAGCCCAATTGGGAGAGGAGTTATGCGAGAAACAAACTCAAGAAATAAGAAAAACGACAGAAAACCCAATTTTTTTGAGGCTGCGAGAGGGTGAAATGAGGCTGAAAAGTTTAGATCCCCAAAAGGCACATCTACGGCCCCTATTAAATATACACAGTCAATTTCGAATTCTCAACTCAATTTGGAGGGGTGTTATGCGAGGAACAAGCTCAAAAAATAAGAGAAAACGACTAAAAAACCACTTTTTTAGAGTTCAAAATTTGAACCCCCCCAAAAGACGCATTTAGAGCCCCAACTTAATGTACATACCAAATTTTAACTTCCTAGCTCAATTCGGTGGCGAGATAGGGGAGAAACGATACTTTTTGAAGGTCAAAAAGGGGGAAACCACCATATCTTCCCCATTCACTGACTTAGGAGGTTGATTTTTGGATGTGTTATACAACTTTTGATTCTCTATCAATTGGCTTAAAAACGGATAATTTTTGCTTTTTTGACCCCTCATCACCCCCTCCCCTAAATTGGAGCATAACTGAATTTTCACTCAAATTCATCCCCACTCATATATATTTAATCTGTCGCTAAATTGAGCCAATTGACCGAATTGGAACGATTTTGGTCGGTATCGAGCAAAATAAATAATTTTAACGTTCTGGGGAAAAAAATGAAAAGTAAAAATTAATATCTGACATGGCAAAAAATCGTCTTAATGGTGTTCTAGGGCCTCAAAACGTATCCTCCTCCCAACCGCGGTTGGTCGGTAGACTGTAACAGCCTGATTTTCATTAACAATATGACAGAAAATCATGCTTAAAAATAAGAAAGTTTTACCGAAAAACTACATTTTTGGGCTTTGAATTGGGTGCAGAGGGAATGAAAAATCCAAATTTCCAAATTGTATGTTTAGAACTTCTAATGAATGCTCATACTAAATTTTAATCCCGCACCATTATTTGAAGGGGACATATGGGAAAAGGAACTTCAAAAATAAGAAAACCCTATGAAAAACTACTTTTTTAGGGCTGTAAGTAAGGAGGGGGAGGAGGGAGGGGTATTGTATGAGTCTGAAAAGTCTAAACCCACAACAGGCACATCTGCGACCCCTACTAAATCTGCATACAAAATTTCAACTCCCCAGCTTTGTTCGATGAGGAGATATAGTTCGAACTGACTTTTTTCAAGATAAAAGCGGAATCCCCCCTCCCCCTCATTTGTTCCCGTCGAATTGACTTTGGAGCCTGATTTTTGGAAATTTTACGATCAATTTGCCCCAACATGAACAATTTTTGCAATTTTTATCCCTCAGCACGTGCTTTTTTTTAAATTTAGGCATAATTAAATTTGGAACAAATGTCACCCTTCCCCCGCTCGTACAAATAAAATATGACATCAAGCTACTTTCTAAATTTGACTGGTTTTGGTTGGTGTCGAGTCCAGTAAATGATTTTTGATTTCGAAAAAAATAAAAAACGATAAATATCCGACGTAACCCAAAATGGCGTTGATGATCTTCAGGGACCCCAAAACAGATTTTGTTGATATCCCCTCTTCTCATCTGTCTTAGGTTGATGACCCTTTTTTATTGATAATGTGTCATAGAAAATCAATCTGAACGTAATTTTTTTTAATGAAGAGAGACGAGCGATGGAAAGGAGATAGAAAGAAATTCAAATATATAGGCAAGGGGAGGGGAGGGGGGTGCTCAAAAATTTGAAAAAAATATATTTCAATATCCATCTAAGTTCATAGATACCTAGAAGGAGCTCTCTTTTCTCCTTTTAGTCCACAACCCAAACACCAAAAAGTGTTCTAGAATCTGAATTCTGAAAACAGTTTGTTAGGGTGGTGGAGGGGGGGATCATATTTTGAATGTTTACATCAATTCAATTAGGGAGGGAGGGGGGTGAGGATATTTTTTTGCATGTAAAAAAATACAATTTTCTAAACGTGAATATGTATTAATTTTGAGTTCAACGATTTCGCAATTTCTTACGGAGGGTGGGTGGGGGAGGGGGGAGGAGGCGCACTTGAATACGATTTTTCGTGAATTTTGCTCATTTCTTCAAATTTATCACCGCGTGAAAAAAAATGTAATTTCAGTAAATCATCAAGCACAAAATAACGAACTTTTCGACATCGTTTTAGAAATCAGACTTCATTCGTTCGTGTTCCGTAGGTTGGATTCATACGGAAACGATATACTAATACCAACAACTTGACTTTTCAGCCCAAATAGGCAGGGAGAAAGTTGCCCCTGGACACAAACTAAGGTTCGAGGGGGTTTGAGCTCACTGGGTATAAAAATATACCAGACAATGAAACATCAAAGTGCGAAAAATTTTCGTAAATCACAGTTCTTTTTACAGTTTTGAGGTAACTTTGGCAGTTCGAAAAAACTGCATGGCAGGGGGAGAGGAGAGAAACTGCACAAGTCACATCACAGCCACTGGGTACTAAGCGATTTTCAAAATTAAACGTTCCTCGGATTTTAAGCCCCCCCCCTTCCCCAGGCGAACGATTGCGAAGTGGTCGTACACAAGATAATAGCACATTCACAGTTGGGAATTTTTCCTCCATCACATGCAAAAAAAAATCCTGGTCAAATCTGCACTTTGTAATTTGTAAAATAAAGAGTTTTGAGGCTCAGTCACTATTGAATGATTACGATAATGTAAACGATTTTTGCCCCCCCCCTCCCACCGTAAAAAACCGAAGTATCATTTTTTCGGGATTGGGCTGTACACTATTACTCATAATGAACTCGACTAAAAATATCATTTTCACGACTATTTTCGATCAGTGGTATACGTAATGCTGATTTATTCGTTTCTACTGCCACCTGTGAACCTCGAGCATACTTCTAACTACGTTGGAAAAGCCTTTGAAGATCTACATGGTCGTCTTCTAAGCGCTAGTTTTACCACGAAAAATCGTAAAGACGAGCAAGACCTCACCAAGGTGAATGAATATCCCGATATTTATGATTTTTATTTCCAACTAATCTGAAATAAAAAAATAAAAGTTACGTTTCTCATTTAGAGTAAAAACGATGGTTTTGCTGAGACGCTGACTGTTATCAAAATAATTTGGTATAAATTTAAAACAGCTTATACGAATATCAACGTATTGAAATGGTCCATTTGGTGGTCGTTGACTTTATTCTTAAGCTATCGAGTGAGAATTAGTTATAATATTTTTTGTTTACTTCAGATTTGGATTTTTTAGTATTATTTTTTTTTAAATTTTTGTCTCTCGCATTTAAAGATTCAGTACCACTGCGTATCATTTTTCATATTTGTTGAAAATGACGACGAATATTTTTTCATAAAAACCATTTGTCCAGTTGTGGATATGATTCATCTCATTATAAGTAAGCATTTAATAGCATATGGTAATCGATCAATGACTTTAAAATCGACTGAAATTCAAATAAATAGATCTATTTATTCCTTTGTTGATCAATTTTCATATTACAGGCGCAATTTTGGTGATTATTTGTGCACGTAGACCGACCAAATGGCAAACTAAAGGAGACCGATATATAAGTCTGGTGTCGTTTTTCTTATCGGTGTCAACCTTGGCTCTATACTTCCACATACCAGTACAAATATTAACCGTTATCAGAGCAATTTTTGTCACTGTCGTCGAAGTATTTCTTATCATATCTGTGTAAGTTGCTTTATAATTTTAGAATGGCCGATCGACTGTCATAGTCGATGATATGCGATCGTCATACAGGCCATCGTTGAACAGACTTCAGTGTATAACAATAATATGGGCTCGTGGGTTCACTTAATGACAATTTTTAGCCACACATAGAAATGTGAAAAAAAGAATCATTGCTAGCTTGATTTTCACGGAGTATTATAGTTTGTGAATTGAAAAAAAAAAGCATCGCTTTGCCATACTGTTTCTCTAATCAATTTTACGGGTGAGGGGGGAGAGGGAGGTGAAATGAAGCTAATCAACTTCCTTGCTCAATTTGGAGAGGAGATATGCGAAGAATAAACTCAAAACATAGGAGAAACCTAACAAAACACAACATTTTTACAACTGTGAGAAGATGCAATGAGGCTGAAAAGCCAAAACCTTCAAAAAGCACATCTAGAACCTATACTAAATCTACATACCAAAGGCTGTGACTGAATAACAATGTTAAATTCACCCCCGAGCCATTTCAGGCCGATACTTAGGTGGTAGGTAGGTAGGTAGGTAAGTACTGTAAAGAAACATTTCTCACCAAAGTTTTAGCCCCCAAACAACTCTGGCAGTGTGCAGACCCACTACCAAAAAAATACTCTAAAAGTTGATTTTCTGGGGGACGAAAAAATTGCTCATCAAAATGTAAGTGCTACTTTCGCATTTCCAAAAATGATGAAAACAAATTTTTCACTATGCACGTGGAGTGCGGGGGGGGGGGTGTCAAAAAGGAGTATTTTTTGACCTAGGCCGAGGACAAAAAATTCGACTGGGGTTCAATAGGGTAGTGTCTCATGATGCTAAAAAAATTTTTTTACCACTGAGAACTTGCACAATAGAAATTAATGACACTTTAAACGCAATTTTTGGGAATTTTTGGAGAATTTTTTGTATTTTTATGGCCCTAGCTCGTAAAATATGATTAGGGGATATTTTGTTTCATCATAATCAGTTACATCCAATCTCTATACACCTAAAACCGCAAAGTTGATCGAATTTCACCTGCAAAATTCGTGGTAATTAAATTTTGAAGTTGCGTAATTATTAGTATTGCTTAAATTTCAAGTTGACCTTTTTTGTTCCAAAATTAGTCGTGCGACCTATTGAAATGGGTTAAAATTTCGCGCTGAATTCGAAAATATATAGTAACAGTCCTTTTTCAAGGTGAAAAATAAGGAAACCCTCATATCTTCCCTCTTAATTGATTTAGGTGGCTGATTTTTGGATATGTTGAACAAATTTAGATTGCGTATGGATTGCCTGAAAAAAGAACAATTTTTGCGATTGTAGTCCCTCAACACCATCTTCCCCAAATTTGGGCATAACTTAATTTTGACCCGAGGTTAACCTCACTCCAGAATACCAAATCCACCGCCGGTCGAAGCCTATTTTCTAAATTTTATCAATTTTTGTCGGTATCAAGCTAAGCAACAGATTGTTGGTTTCGTGGCGAATAAAATAAAAAATAAAAATCTGACATGACCAAAAATGGTCTCCATGGTTTTTTAGGAGTGTAAAACGGATTTTGTTGAAAGTCTCCCTTCATCCACCGTAGGGTAGACAGGCCCAACACTTATGAAAAAATCAGAAGTTTACAATTTTGAAAATATATTGTAAGATGGGATAAAGGTTGAGAAAAAAGTAAAAAATTGTCATGTGAAAAAATTGTCCAACTCATCATTTGAAGGAGCAACGATCCAAAAGCTTCGAAAAAATTATATAAAGAGAAAATTTTTAAATGTTGATAATTTTTCGGATCACTACTCCTTCAAATCTTGAGTTGGGCAATTTTTTCACAAGACTTTTTTATTTTTTTCCTCAACCTTTATTCACCCTTACAATATTTTTCCAAAAACTTTTGGCCCAAAAAGTGTGAAAAATTTTGCTTTTGAGATGAAAAGCCATGAAAAAGTCGTTCAAAATTATACTTCGTGCTAACAAAAAAAGTGATAAATTTTAAAAATCCATCAAAAAATTTTCAATTTTATGATTTTTACATATAAAATGATGAGAAAATCGTTCGAAATGTTTAGAAAGGGAAAAACAAGATTTACAGCAAAACCATTATTTCTAAATTCCTCCAAAATTTCAATATTTCCATCAGTTTTCAAGATATTCTAAACATTTTCCCAAAATTTAAACATACTTTGAAAATTTGTTATTCATTTTTATAAAATTTAGCATACAAAGATGTACTTTCTGATTGGAAGAGGGGCTAATTCAACATCTGGAGGGGCTTAGTTCCCCCCTATTTGGTGTAAAACGCTGAAAAAACGTAGAAGAAGATGACCCGCTGCTCAGCTAAAATACTTTACTATGAAAATAAATTATTTTAAATTATGTCATGCGCATCTACTTGCAGATGGGAAATCGTACAAATAATCCCAGAAAACAGTTACGCTTTGGTGTTGGGATTTAATACGTTTGTAGCGAAAGTATTACACAGCCTACTACCTTTTTCTGCCAGAATGATCGATTTCGTCGCTAAACAAGAGGTTGGGTTTAAGTTACATTACTGTAGATATTTTTATCTTTATTTTATTGGATAGTTACATATTTTTACTGCATTTTTTTTTGGACAGTTCGTACTTTACGGAATGTGTTTCGCGATTATGGGCCTTGTGTTCGGCCTATTCAGTTTGGCACGAATGATTCGACCTAAGAACAAATTGGATATTCTGGTGGAAACGTAAAATACTTAAACCAAGTCAATTTATTTCGAATGCTTTACAGTGAAAGTTTGACCTCGTATTTATACTGAGCGTTACTATCAGATTATATATTCGTACTTCTAACTTACTTAAATACAACCATTGAGTAGTATCGAGAGAATGAAATGTTCGAAAAACAAAACCATCGCGAAGTCGAATAATTTCGATGCTCTTTTAGCCTAATTTTCTTGATGTGATTAAGGCGTACATTTACTCACTCTGAAGATCTTTTCATCTTTCAAATACGAGACGAAACAGTGAATAACTCCGCCCCCGCAACCTATCCACTCCCTCCTTGTACAGTTGCTTTAGAAGACTGATTTCTTGATACGTTACAAGTCGAATATACTTTTAGTCTACAATTCAAACCTGAAAAAGTGTTCACTCAGCGATCTTCTTTAAGAACCAAAGAATGAGCTGCCAAAATGTCAATACTATCCGTCTTATTCGAAAAAGTGCAATTTCAAAATTTTTTACACCTGCAAAATGGGAGGGGGTTGGACCCCTAAAACGGTGATTTGGGGGACATGATCCGAACCAAAAAAACTCGACGGATCTGGGTTGAGGTACTTCTCCCGATATCGAC
>FIZR01021245.1:0-11236 GCA_900060175.1 Ferrisia virgata | reverse complement strand
TTTTTTTCGTTCGCCGCCCCAAAAGCGTTGCGCCCAAAAGCATTGCCTATGTTGCCTATTGGTAAATACGCCACTCACTGTAACTGAACATCATAGCGAAATTGAAAAATGACACCGTTGGATACATTTATAAATATTTTCAATAACCAATATTTTGTTTAAAAAATGTCCTCTTACAAATCTCATAATTTTTTTAAGAGATCTGTATCACCATCAACTTGCCTCATACTTCGTCACAAGGGTTTCTACTCACTTCAAAACCCTCTGAACATGCTTCAAAACGATTCTCAGTCTCCTTAGATTTTATAAAAATCAAAAACTGTGCTTTGAAATTGTTTGATTGCGTTTTTGATTTCATTGTCGCATCCCAACATCGCATTCTTCCATACTGAGTCAGGTTCATTCATTCCTGAATGTTGGACTTGACTCTAGAACCAGCATAATCACTCTTCTCCCTTTCCAGATCATCAGAAAGGTTCAAACACATCCAAAAGTATTTCGCTTCGATGACGACACGGGGTTTTAATGCCACCAGTGGACGATAAAACTGACAAAACAAACACACCCAACAACACAAAAACGTACATGTGGAAAACTCCATTTGTAAATCAGTACTAAACTATCGCTGCGACTGCACGGTAAACCAAAGTCTACACAAGTTAAAAGGTAAGGTAGAGATATCTAGATAGATAGGTAGGTACAAGTCTAGTACATACGACTCTCCGTGGTACGAATTAAATTCGCGTAAATTAATTTCGGCGAGGGCACTGGATACAACAGCAGGGTATTGGAAGCGACCACTATTAAAGGAAATGAAACCGCATACAGAGGTACAGATAAAGTTGGAAATCCGGACTCGGACATGGTGGCAGTAAAGACGACGACGCTGGTACGGGCACGGGCACGGGCACGTTCAGACTCCATTAAATACTCACATCTTCGGCCCCATTTCTACTCTACCGCGCCGCGCTCCGGCTCCGGCTCTGACTACCGATTCGTGCGTTAATTCTTCTCAAAGGACCGTTTAAGAGTAACGCAAAAGCAAATGCGGTGCGCGGTTTTTCGTCGTATAAAGAGCGAAAAACCGCCGTCATCTCGCAGCTGTGCAGCAAAAATATCGGTTATTTTGAAAAAGAGATAAGCCTTCGTGGCCGCACCGGCACCGGCACCGAGAGCTACCCAACAACGTAAGAGCTATACGAACAGCAGTAACTTAATATACGTACTTGGGTGCGGTGCAGTGTAGTGCAGTCTAACCTCACCTCCTTGATACCCTGTGTGCTTCCCTTCGGTGCTCCTACTGCACCGAGATATTATGCAGAGAAAAGCGCAGCGAGCGTGAGAGAAACGAGGAGAGCGAGCGGACAGGAAAGAGAGGGAAGCGCTACAGTAACGCGGTAGTGGTGTTCGATAATCGGAAAAAGGTCATTGACCCATATGCAAGCACGCATCTTATGGTACGCGTAAGCTTTTCCTTTCCCCTCGCCGCTTCGCTCCACTCATTTCCATCGTTCTCTTTCTAGCCCCCAACTGTTTCGTGCATATTACACGCTGTATTATGTGAGGACTACATAAACACATCGACGACGACGACGACGTCGTCATCGTCGTTGTCGTCGTTGTCGTCGTCGTTGTCGTCGTCATCGTCGTCGTCGTCGTCACCTAATACTACAATGATACGCGCTATTTATGGTTATGTAATAACGAATTCGATGCAGCTTTCATTTACCTCACCGTCGCCTCCGTTTTCCCCCAACGACAACTTTGGCAATGCCGCACTCGTCTATTATTTTTTCCACGATTGTACTTTCGTGCACGACCTATCACTCCTCCTGCCCGCCACGTCGTAATTTCTCTTTTCTTTTTTCAACGAAAGGGGGAAAAAAACCACCGCCGAGTTACTGCTTTATCGTTTAAAACCTTATTAAGGGTGTGTAAAGGGCAATTCGACTATTACATGCGATCGTCGTCGACGAAACGTTGAATATACTGGAATTTGCCACGAATTGGAAGCGAACACGACTCGATAACATTAACCTTATGGTAAAACGATACTTTGTATATTTAATCGAAAATGTACGACGTAGGCAGAGGTAGCCGAAAATAAGGTACACAAAATTTATACGCATAATAACTCCCTACCTACGCGTATTTGATTTGCTTTTATTAATACTTTAGGTAGGAAAATAACTCAATGGAAAAATAGGCATGAAATACCATTACTCATGTTCGTTCAACATTGATCTCATACAACAGATTAACGTTTGCTGTCTCGAATCGCGGGCTTTAGACCCTAAAGTCACAATTTTTCAAAATAGTACAGAGATTATTCAATTGCCCATTTATAGTTCTTCATATAAAGTTAGAGATTTCCAAATCAATTGAAAAGAAAAATAGAATAGCTCATAGTAATGAGACAGATCAGCTATTCATGCTAAAAAAAAAAAAAGTTAAAAAATCAATGCATCTTCCTCAAGAATTCAAATCCAGTCCTACTCTGCTCTAATCGCATAAATCTGGCAAAAATGTTCAACCTGATCCTAATTAGGCTGATTTTCTCGACTCTTAAGGTTTATGGTGGATGCCACAAAATATATTTTTGTATTTTAGAAGATCATAATGAGACCACGTTTGAGCTCAATACTGAACAAAATTACTCAAAAACAAACATTATTTTAGTATTTTTGACCTGCATTGACCCTCTTTCGAATCTGCACTTCATTGAATGATCAAAATTCAATGAGGTGCAAATTTGGAGAAGAGGGTAACACAGGGAAAAAATAAAAAGAAATGTTCATTTTCGAGCCAATCGATAGAGAATCAAAAATTGTACAACATATCCAAAAATCATCAGAAAGGTATGACGATTTTTCCTTGTTTAGTCCTTGAAAAAAAGTCAGTTCTACATTTATCTCGCCTTTAAATCAAGCTAGCCGGTTAAATTGGGCATGTAAATCTAATAAAGGTCCTAGACATGCCTGGTGAAGGCTTCGACTATTCCGCCATATTGCACCCTCTCTCTTAGCCCCAAAAAAGTTCGTTTTTTGGGAAATTTCTATTATTTTCCAAGTTTGCCCTGCTCATATCTCCCTTCCAAAAATTGAGTTACATGGTGAAAATTTTGCACTATAAACTTAATAAGAGCCTTGGACGTGTTTTGTTAGGAGTTTCAACTTTTTAGCCTCATTGCACTCCCTTTCCTTCTCCCCACCAAAATCAATTTTGGCCAATAGGCTCGTGAGTGCGGATGGTTTTGGGTCAAAATTCAGTTATGCCTATTTGCGATGAACGGTGCTAGGGGCCAAAAATCGCAAAAATTGTTCGTTTTCAAAGTAATCGATAGCGAATCAACAGCTGCACAATTTATTCAAAAATTAACCTATTATGTCAATTAGGATATGAAGGTTTTTTCCCATTTTTATCTTGAAAAAAGGATCCTTCCCGCATATCTCTATTCCAAATTGAGCTAGAAGATTTAAATGCGGTATGTAGATTTAGTAGGGCTCATAGATGTGTCTTTGGGAAGTTCCTTTTCTTACGAGGAACAATCAGAAGTATCTATCGTCAATTTGCACAAATGGTTGCCTATCTTATGGTACTCCAGACGCCTACATACACACTACACTTTTTGCGTGACAGTGTTGCCAATATTGAAAAAGTGATACTACACATCATAGTAAGTGATAGGGAGGGTACAGACCGATAAAATGAGTAAAATTGGTCATTTGAAAAAATTGCCTAAATCAAAATCTGAAGGGGCAGTGATTCGAAAAAATCAAAAATTTGTAGAAATATTTCTAGTGATTAAGGAGTCTTGAACAAATCTTCAAAGCGAGTAAAAATTGTTTTTCGCAAAAATTATCTATCCTCAGAATTGGGGAAATTGCAAGGAATACAGATTATAATTTCCTGCTTATTCAATGTTATTCATCATCGGTAGGTCTCAGTCGCTTACGACCGTATTGTACCTGAAAAGAAGGTCAACTGGCTACCGCTGAAGGACCTGCAAACCCACAGTGGTCATTTTCGCAAGAAACATCAAATGAGTGCGATAAATTCAATGTTATTGGGAGTAAAAATAAATCATATCAATTTCAATTCAGCGCAGAAAGCTCGAATAAAATTTACCAAATGGGAGTAATGAAACTTTCATGCACACAGTCTTCACTATTTCGATGTTGGACAATTTTTGCAAAGAACGAGTTGTGCAACAATCTTCAATCGTTAAAAAATACTTATAGAACTTTTTAGTTTTTTCAATCACAGTCCCTTCAAATTTTGAGGTAGGTGATTTTTTCATACGAGCATTTGCAATAATTTCGTTGATCTCTACCCAACCACTCTTTATTTAAAAAACAAACTTAAAATAATAAAATTATTATGGTACCACTTTTTCAATATTGCCAACACTACCACGAGAAAACTTGGCCCTGAAGTAAAGCTATTTGTGCATAGGCACTACGAAAGTTCCCTCGTCAGCCTCATCGCAACTGTCACAGCCCCGGAAAAGTAATTTTTGAGGCGATTTTTTTCACGTTTTTAGTTTGTCTTTCCATATTACGCCCCTAAATTACGCCAGGGGGGAGGAGGTTGAAATTTACGTGCCCTAGATGCACCTTTTGAAGGTCTCAGCTGTTATCTACAAGTACCCGGGCCACTAATTGAGTAAAAGCATCGCAGATTGCTATTTTTATTTACTCTACGAATGGAACAATTCACATAACTGCAATATTTCATAAAATCAAAAAGCAACTCTGTACATACTTTGCTTTCGAACCTTTCGTTCTGTCAAAGTGGATTTTATCGTTGGTAGTTATTTTGCGCGAATTTTAAAAATCAATGAATGTGAAGTGAAAGAGATTCCGGACAAATTTCTTGATGAATAGAACCAATCGTAATTTCGTAACAGGGAAGAGAAAACCAATAAATTTTCACAGCTAATAAGATCATAATTATAATTTGCAAATATTTCCTTCTTTCGATAATTACCATCTCAAGAAACGAACATTGTGTTCAAAATTCGCTGCAACTGAAAACATTGAAATTTATGTGATTGCCAAAGATTTGTATCATTTTTCAAATTTAGTCTCGATTTTTCTTCCACTTTCCATTCGATCGATTGATAATCATCAAATGATAGCGTATCAAAAACATGGGAATTCCATTATGTGGAAAATCAGATAATGTTGTCAATGAAACACAGTGGAAAAAATTGATCAAGGGAGTACGCGAATGACAACGTTATATGATTTCTCATATAATGAGTGGGAATTCCACATTATGTGGGAAAATCAAATAATGTTGTCAATAAAATGATTTGGAAGCGATTGGAAACGATTTTTTAGGATTATTTAAAAAACCAGGGGGGGGGGGGAAGAGTTGTGTTTTTCCGAAATTTTTTTTTTACATTATATAGATTTTTTTTTCAGTATATTCTTAGTGAAATGGGCCAGTTATACTAACCTTCATTCATTTAAGGTCTGTTTTCGTCCCTTTCATTTCTTCTGAAATGGTCAATGCGTCTGAATACTTCCAGTTAGGATGAAAAAATTATTGTCAACATTTACAGCCGAGCTGGAGTGTCGAGTGGGCACGATGTAAAATTATTTTTTAAATCAAAATTTTTTTTCAAAGGCCTTACTCCAAGTACCAAGGTACTTTTTCCCAATGCGCATCAACAGATACATGGTCGATAAATAAATCACAAATCTATTTCCAATATCGATCAAACTATACAAAATAATAGATATATCCCATATCTGTACGATTTCATTCACAGCAGAAACTGGCGTATCGCATGGTTGAAATTTTTACACGAAATTTTACAATTTAATCAGCGACGATAATCAACCAGTGTACTTTGTTCGGATCCGATAGACGCGCAGATAAGACACTTTTATATCGAACGTTTTGTGTTTAATTGTACGTGCAATGTACACGATTTTTAGCGTATTAATTGGCATATATGGCGCCCTTGCATGCGCACACCGTCAGCACGTAATTTATACAAAACCTACATAAATTGCAATTTCAACTTTGCATTCGCGATATACGAGACAGTTGCTGATGTTACCGTGCGCCGATGAGTTCCGTAATCGGAAACCCGAGCGAGCCTTCGAAAGGTGTCTTATTTTATGTTGATTGCAACCACCATCACCATCCGCATATAAACCAGATCCGGAAACGCGGACCGAAAAAAAAAATTTTCCAGACCACGTTACATAAAAAAATATACATATATATATATATAAGAAAGACTGAAGAATAATGAAAAGAAAATAATAATAATAATAATAATAAAAATAAAAAAAAAGGTTACGAGGTAACCGCGACTCTGCAGTAAAACGATACCAGACGACGACGACGACAACGCGACATTATTTAATGAGTTTCTTTTTTTTTTTTTATTGCGATTATTATTGTTAGGTATCGTATATATTTATAATACACGTTTGCACCTCCTCTCCCCAGCTGGATAACAGATTAACGACTCGAACGCACCATCGTATCGTCGGTGATCGGTGCAGTCTACCTCCTCGAACAGGTAGCTTAATTAGGCGACAAATCGTTCGAAAAGCGTGATATGAAGTTACGACGTGTCATGTCGTCTCAGCATATGGTATCAGTTCGGTGAAAAATCACCTACCAGCATGCGAATCCATTTCCAAATCCACGATGAAGATATCTTTACTTACCTACCTATACACTTGTTGATCGGTACTTTCGTATCGTTCAGATACACACCGATGGTAACTTCGAAAGAAAAATAACAGAACTAAAATTACTGGAAAAATCTATAGAATATCTCCTCAACCCATCTCGGATACTTTTTCGAAATGATATCGCTTTATCGAGCGATCGCAATTCAAATTCAAAGCTAGTTCGCCAACTAAAGCTATCCAACGATACAAGAAATGAGACGCTATACCACGACAGAAGGGTGCCCCCATTCGGGTAGGTTGCAATATAAAATTTTATCGAAGGTTGTAAAAATTAATAGGTACGTTTTTTCCCAACTTCTCTCGTTTCCTCGTCATTTTACGATAAAAATCGAAACGAAAATCTTTCTTCGAACATGTTTCAGGGTTCGATTTTTCTCACAATCGACGTTTTTCAGCCTTATAACTCGATTTTTTTCCACTTGTAAAAAATTTATTTTTTACAAGAATGGAATTATTGTACACAGCTAAACCCGAAATAATCATTGGCAGTTTCCAACAAGGTGTTCGTCACTTTTTACGTTTTCTTCCCGAAATGGTTCTCAAAAAAAAAAAACAAAAAACAAAAAAATGCATCGCAATGCGTTACTTTTTAAGCCTGATTTTCCTAAAGTAAAGAACATAGGCAAATTGTCCATTGATGGAATAAAAAAAAATACACGCCGGAATACTTTTCCTTCAACAATGGTACGGATACAGGTAGATATTGGAGAGAATATCTGAAATTCCGAAAAGGCACATTTAGCATAAGTACTAAATCTACATACCAAATTTCAACTTCTTAGGTCAAATTGGAAGAGAGATTTGCGAGCAACGAACTGAAAAAATACGAAAAACCTGGCAAAAAACTACATTTATTAGGGCTTGCGGAGGGAGAGGAGGGGAAAGGGAGGGGGGTTTACAACGGGGTTTAAAAATTGAAACCCCTACTAAATTTACATACCAAATTTTTACCATGTAGCCCAATTTGGAGGAAAGTTAAGGAGTGCTATAAAACTTGAAAGATCAGAAAAATCGACCAAAGAATTACATTTTTGAAGCTGTAAGGAGATGCAATCGATCTTGAAAGTCTATCTACAGTCTATACCAAATGTACATACTAAATTGCAACCCTTTACCTTAATTTCGAACAGAGATATAGGTGGGGGCAGTTTTTTCTTTTTTCAAATTCGAAAAAAAGGAAAAACTCTAAATCTCCCCTCCTAATTGACCTTGGCGGCTGATTTTTGGATATGTTATGCAATTTTTGATTCTCTATCGATTAGCTCAAAAAGGAACAATTTTTGCCAATTTAGCCTCTCTGCAACCCCTAGTCCAAATTTGGGCATAACTGAATTTTGACCCAAGGTCTTCGCCACTCAAAAATATCAAATCCGCCGTCAATCTGAGCCCATTGCCTAAATTTCACCTATTTACTCGGTATCGTACTGAGCGAATGATTTTTAGTTTTGGTAAAATAAAAAAAAAAATAAAATAAAATAAACACAAAAAATATTTAGCATGGCCAAAAATGGTTCCAATGGTCTTTTAGGATCCTAAAAGAATTTTGTAGACACCCCTCCCCCCTTCATCCACCGTAGGTCGATGCACAGCAACAGCCTGCTTTTCATTGATAACGTGCCATAGCAAATTGGGGTATACAGATACCCATTTCGAGAAAAAAAACTTCTATGTAACTCTGTTGGGTTTGGAGCTATAGCGGTTTAAAAATTTTTTTTGTTTATTCTCCTGGCTCCATGGGCTGGAAAATTCCAAAAAAAGTCATACAGTTAGGTTTTTGCCCCCACAAAACATTAGTATAATTTTCAAAATTTTTCCTTCACCAACTTTAAAATGTAATTTTTCTGCTGAAAACATATTTTTCCATAATTGAGGCCGGAGGAAGGGGTAACGGGGAGGCGATATTGTGCACAAATTTATTCTTCAGGCTCATTGAACAGTACCTGATAGTCAATTTCATAGTCAGAAAATTGAGGTATTTCTCCATTCTTAATTGGAGGAAGAGGCTAGAGGGGTAGCCCTTTTGAAAATTCGCCAATTTCAGGAATCAAAGTAAGCTTACTTTTTTCGATTCTACTCAAAGTCACTTTGGTTACTTTTTTTCGCACTATTATAACCAAAATACCAGTTTTCAAATTGGAATTGCTATTTTTTAAAATTTTTCTCAAAAAAATCGATTGCTACGTTTCCCCGAAAAACGTACATTTTTGTGTCCCTCTTATTCTTAATATTTTTTAAAAATTTTGTCCTCGCTTCGTTCAAACCAGATCTGTCTTCTGAATATCATTTTAGCCTTCTTCCTTCCAACTAATAGCGTAGGCAAATACGAGACAGGGCAAGGAGGGAGTTAACATTTCAAATATTCGCAGGCAGTTTCTTTCTTTGCTCCAAAAAATTGAATTTTTGATTACTGGTTGGTTACTTTTTCGATCAAAATTGGTTACTAAGGTTATTATTTTTTTTTTTGTTGAGAATTTCGCTATAATGCCTGCAATTTCAAAATGCACACATCTTAATCTAAAGTAAATATAAAAATTCAAACTTACAAGGGCCAATTGAAAAAAAAAAGCATCGCATCGCGATACTATTTTAGCTTGATTTTCGTGACATATTACGACCATGAGAATTGAAAAAAAGCATCGCTTCTAATCAGCATCGAGGGTAGGAAAGGTTCAAAAGAGCTAAAACTTCGAAACCCCCAAAAGGACATGTAGGGTCCCTAATGAATATACATACCGCATTTCAATTTCCTAGCTCAATTTGGAGGAGAGTTATGCGAGGGTAGAATTCAAAAAATAAGGAAAATCGACCAAAAACTCACATATCAAGGGGTGTGTAGGGGTGAAATGGGGCTGAAAAGTCAAGACCCCCCCCCCCACAAGGAACATCTAGGATTTCTAATAAATGTACATACCTAATTTCAAGTTCCCAGTTCAATTTGGAGGGGAGTAATGTGAGGAACAAACTCAAAAAACTCCAAATGAGAAAAAACGATCAATAACCACTTTTTTGGGGGTATGAGACGGTGTAATGGAGCTAAAAAGTTGTTGGAACCTCCAAAAGGCATATCTAGGGCCTCAACTGAATGTGCATACCAAATTTCAACTTCCTATCTGAATTTGGTGGGGAGATGGGGAAGGAACAGCCCTTTTTCGAGGTCATAAAGAGGAAAAGCCCTCATATCTCTCCCCCTAATTAACTTAGGAGGTTGATCTTTGGATATGCTATACAACATTTGATTCTCTATCAATTAGCTCACATAAGGGCAATTTTTACGTTTTTGATCCCTCAGCACCCCCTCCCCCAAAATGGGGCAAACTGAATTTTGACTTAAATTTATCTTTGCTCATATATATCTAATCTACCACCGAACTGAGCCGATTGGCCCAATTGGAGCGATTTTGGTCGGTATCGAGCGGAGTAAATGATTTTAACGTTCGGAGGAGAAATAAAAATAAATATCCGACATGGCTAAAAATCGTCTAAATGGTCATATAGGACCCCCCAAAACGGATCTTATTGATATCCCCCCTTCATCCGCCGTTGGTTGATAGACTGTAATAGCCTGGTTTTCATTGATAACATGACATAGAAAATCATGCTAAAAATTTACAAGAGTATGCAACTGGTGAAAAATTCTAAAATATCGATTCGTTCGAGACTGGTGTCGCACAGATTTTCTGCAAAATCCCAACAAGAGTTCGGCAAGCAATGCAACTTTAGCGATTTCCACCTGTGTCAAAATTTCAAATCTACATCATTCCCACTATTAAGCTTTCAATTTATCACCAAGCAAACTCTACGGACTGGAATGGGATAGATAGTTAAAAGCCACAAAACACACTCAAGATAAAAAATTCAACCAGCACTCCGCTTCTTTTAAAACCCAAATCAACTAATTGATAAAGAATTTCGTAATTTTCACAATTTCCCCTTCACCTCCTCCTCTGTAAACCCCGCACCAGCGTAAAAATAAAACATCACGTGCCACGTGAAATGAACAGCAGCGATAAAAGTCTACCAATCTCATACACCAAATAGGTAACGAAACCTCTGCGGAGATGGAGAGAAAAAATTACTCGACGGAATACGAAACGAAACTACACGAACATTTTCTCCTTTGGGAGAAAGAAAAATGAAGAAAAAATTTTAAAAATTCAAAACATCGTCGTCGTCATCATTACGAGCAAATATACTGCAAGTTAATATAATTCAGCGTATCTCGTCGAGAACAGCTCTTCATTAAAAATTCATTACAAAATTGAATCCGAACAGCCAACGCTGCGTTTGCGTCTGGTCGCAAAGATACCTACTGCTTGCACGACATGGAAAAAAATTCAAACAACCAAAGTATACCAAAGTATACAGTACACTTACAACGTGTACGTAAGTAACATAGACTAATTGATCGTCGAGTATGGTGTACTCTTGGCATCGACTTTAGCGAGTTTTGATTCGATACAGAGAAAGAGAAAGAGAGAGAGAGAGAGAGAGAGAGAGAGAGAGAGAGAGAGAGA
>FIZR01021244.1:0-18492 GCA_900060175.1 Ferrisia virgata | reverse complement strand
AAAATATTTATTTGCCCTTATTTTAAAAAAAAAAAAAAAAAAAAAAAAAATGGTTTTTGAACAGTTCAAATTGTTTTTATCATAGAGAAAAATTTTGCAAACCGTAATTCTGATAATGAATCATTTGCTCATAACTCATAAGTGAAGTGGAAAAAAACCGAAAAAAATTTGGTTCGTATATGAAGTACTTTGTTCGAAAGCTTACTCGTTGGTTTGGAAATGAATCGCTTCAGTCCAAAGAAATTTAGGAATTTGGCAACAGAATAAAAATAAAAATCAAAACAGTACCACACTTTTCACTTTCAGTTGAAAAACTTTCACGAGTCTTTGAATTATTCTTGGTTATGAGTAACTTTCTAGAAGAAATCTAATAGTTTATAGATATGCCCTTCTTTAATAATTCACAACTCCCATTACTAATTCAAAATGCAAAAAAAAAAGTTAGTTCAACTCTGCATTTTTTTCAATACGAACATTCAAGACCACATATATAACTTTTTCGAATTCGATAATTGCTCACCAATTTTTTCGTATCTTTTCAATGGATAAAAATTTATTCCTAAAATTTAACTGCTACAAATTTTGTCATTACATGAGAAAAAAAAGCATCGCATAGCGATGCTTTTTTTTAATCAGCATTGAGGATAAGAAGGGTTTAATGGGGCTAAAAAGTCAAAACCCCAAAAAGGCACATCTGGGGTCCTTATTGACTGTGCATACCTAATTTCAACTTCCTAGCCCAATTTGGAGGGGAATTATGCGAGGAATAAACTCAAAAAATAAGAAAAACGACCGAAAAACCATAAATTTAAGACTGCGAGAAGGTGAAATGGGGTTGAAAAGTCCAGTCCGCCAAAAGGCACATCTAGGATCCCCCCCCCTAAATGTACATACCTAATTTCAAGTTCCTAGCTCAATTCGGAGGGAAGTGATGTGCGGAACAAACTTAAAACATGAGAAAAATGAGAGAAACCTATCAAAAAACCAGTTTATTGAGACTGTGAGGGGAAGGGGTGCAATGGACCTAAAAAGCTGGAATCCCCAAGATGCACATCTAGGGCTCCAACTAAATGTACATACCAAATTTCAACTTCTTAGTTCAATTTGTTGGGGAGATAAGGGAGGAACAGAGGAACAGCACTTCTTCAAGGTCAGAAAGAGGGAAACCCTTATATCTCCCTTCCTAATTGACTTGGGAAGTTGATTTTTGGATATGTTATACAACTTTTTTTGCGTTTTTGACCCCTCAGTACCCCTCCCCCAAATTGGGGCATAGCTGAATTTTGACCCAAGTTTATCCCTATTCACATATATCTAAATCGCCACCAAACTGAGTCGATTGACTGAATTGGAGCAATTTTGGTCGGTATCGAGCGGAGTAAATGATTTTAATGTTCACGAAGAAAAAAAAATATAAATAAAAATGAATATTTGACACGGCTAAAAATCATCTTAATGGTCTTGTAGCACCCGAGAACGGATTTTTTTGATTCCCCCCTTCATCTACCGTTGGTCGATAGACTGTAATAGCTTGTTTTCATTGACAATATGACATAGATAATCAAGCTTAAAATAAGAAAACCCCATATTCATGTATCCACACGAACGTGTACTCCGTTGCTTTAGACGTACTATTAATACCATCGTCAACCACTATCCATACGTAAAAATTAGAAATCTCTGCATGTTCTTTACAACGGAGACTGGTGACAATTCCTCACCTTCTTATCCGATAATCAAACAAAAAAAAAACTCACACTAATGCGATAAAAATATCTTACGAATGAAAAACTATTGCATTTCTTAATGATCACCTAGTGCAGAGTGTGAAAAAAAAGCAGCCATAGGTATTCCTTACTAGCGAAGGTAAACTTGTGTGTAATAATTACTCTACTGAGGAAAAATCGGCGTATAATTCATAGCAAAACGGTATAATGCGTGTAGCTCGAGGTACGTGTATATTCACGATGTAAACAACATTTTTATACAATTCGAATTCGTACCCTTGTTGAGTTGTTGATGTTGTTTTCATATAATTTACAACAAACATTCAACACACACCTCAACGGTGATACTTAATTGAAGTTTTTTTCCCACTTTTTTTTTATTCATATTTTAAAACTTGTACTGACTCGTATTCTACAGAGCTCCGTACAGGTACCTGCAATTTGACTCATGTAATAATAACGGTTAAACTTTTCAGATAACCAACTTACTATACTATCTACTTCAAATTCTCAAAGAATTTACCATAATTTTAAACGCAAAAAATTCAATACACACGTATGGACTGGTTTTCCCGTTAATAACACCGCACCACGCCAATAATTATTCTTGTTTTTTATCTTCGCTCTTTCGGTTACGACTTCATTTTTTTAAACCTTCGAATCGAAACTTGAAAGTCAATGTACACTGTACATGAAAACATACGTAGTAAAATGCGTTCCACAAAAAAGCAAAGCCAGAACTTGCGTTTACGTCGTCGTTATCTTCATACCAGATTGAGCAAGATGAATATTTTTAAAAACTAACTGAAAAAAATATCGAAATGTTTTTTTTTTTTTCTTTCAAGATGTACCAATCGCAACCTCTCAATATCGTAACTTTCAACTAAAAATACCCATTCTGAAACCAGGGATGGTTTTGATAATAATTTTTAGGGGGTGAGGGATGTAAACTACGAACATGCCGATTTCTTGTAGGGTTTAAAAAGTGATATGCCGACTAACGTAAAAAAATTAATTTCATGTAGGAATAATATTTAAGATGTGATGTGGTTTTCTTATGATTTTTTAAAATTTTTTCTCGATTTTTTCAACAGTTCAGTCAAACTAGCATTAGATGACTGAAAAATTTATGGCTAACAATTTTTTTTCGCTGAATTCTCTTTCCTAAACAAATTGCATGGGCTAAATGCTGTGTTATTCTACGTTCTAGCTATTATTGTTTGAGTAACGGTACAATATGCATGTAATATTTTAAAATTACTTTATTTTATAAAATACCTGCATTTTCATCGTAGTTTTCACAACTATCCGACCCTGGATCATTGACATTGTCCTTTGAATCGACTTCAAATCGAGTATGGGAAGTAAAATTGAAATCTAAAGTTGATGTCTTACCTACATTCACTTCAGGGGGAGGGGGACGTTTCTCAAAAATATTTCCTTCATTGATTTCAGAAAATCGCGGGAAAACGCAAAATGTAGCATTTTTTGAAAAGAATTAAAAAAAGGGCTAATGGTGAAAACTTACTATCAAAGATTATTTCAAGTTCAAATATGTGTAATAATTCCATTCCTTGAAAAAAATGTTAAAAAAAATGTTTTTTCGATTTTTTCTCGATTTTAGAACCCGAGGTTGTTCTGCAAAATTGAAAAAATTGAGTTGGCGAATTGAAATTTTTACCACATTATTTTGAAATCATTTCGCAACTGTTGTGACGTTGTTGTTTGCAAATTTTCAAAAAAAAAAAACGAAATTTAGCTCACCTCATGTTTAGGTATGCTGAAAGAAAATTGAGCCCGCTTGTCCATGAACGATGGCCGCTGGCTTTCGCGGTGCGACAGACACATCATGCGGAACATACCTTCAGCGCATCACACATCCTTTTCAAACTCATTTTAAAGGGTTTCAAATCGATTTTCGAAAAAAAATATGTAGCAACCTTTTTTATTGGAAATTTGATTAGCTGTATTTTTTTAACGAACTTTTCTTCTCGATCACGTTAAGGAACAAAGTTGGGTAAAGTTATTGGTAAAAAATCGGTTTGTAGGGCACAAAGAGTATTGTGGGAGAAGCAGCAGTCCGATTTTGTCCAATTTTGTACATGTTGTTTAAGGGGAGTTGTACTGCAATCCTGTAAAAAAAAAAATTGGCCATAAATTTTACCTTCATTTGGCCATTTTTTTTGCTAATTTGGCAGTACAATAAAGAAAACGAATTTGAATGAAGTTCAGATTTTATCCATGGATAAGAAGAGAGGGTTTTAATTTTTTAAATGAAATGTTCATAATGCGTAGGCGGATTTAAGGTGGGAGGGGGGGTCCCAGATGTTGAATTAACCACACACATCCCCTCTCCGTTAGAGAGTTTTTTTGTGTATGATAAATACCTAATAAATGTCTGAAAAATTGTTGAAACCATTGAATTTTTAAAAAAATATTCAGAATATTATAAAAATTGATAAAAATATTAAAATTTAGTAACATTTTGAAACAATTTTGCTAAAAACCTTAAAAATCCGTTTTTTTTTTAAATTTCACTTTCGCTTCACTCAGGTATTCATACATTTCAATTTGACACCAAAAATTAAGTTTACCCCTCTCCCCAAAATTTTTAACCAACTCAACTGAAGTTAACAGGTTCAAGTTGTTCCCCTATAAGTTCATTTTTTTCCTACTTTGGGGCTCTTGTAAAAACATCAAAATGTCACAATCTACAACATTTTACATAAATAATTTCAGGGAGTTCTCTATTTCCTATGACGTATTTTTTCTAGCCTGATTTTCTATATCATATTGTCAACAAAGACCAGACTAGTAAGGTCTACAGATCTACGGCGTATGCGAGGGAAGAAGATATCAACAAAATCCATTTTGACATCCTAGAAGACCATTACAGCCATTTCTGGCTATTTCAGATGTTCATTTTTATTTTTTTCCCACAAATCTAAAAATCATTGGCTTAGCTCGATATTGACCAAAATAAATCAAGTTTGGGAAATATGTTTATACTGGCGGAGAATTTTATATTCTGGAGTGGGGTTGACCTCTGGTCAAAATTTAACTATGCTCAAATTTGGGGAAGAGGGGCTGAAGGGCTAAAAAAATCAACCTCGTAGGTCAATTAGGGGGAAAGAGGTTGGGATTTTCCCCCTTTTAACCTTGAAATAGGACCGTTCCCTCCTCCATTTCCCCTCCAAATTGAGCTGAGGAGTAAAAAAAAATTTGGTATATACCCTTGATAGTGGGTATAGATATGCCTTTTGCAGGTTTTAATTTTTCAGGCCCATTGCTACCCCTTACAGCTCAAAAGTGTGGTTTTTGGGGGTGGCGGATTATTATGTTTTGGGTACGTTCGTTAGCCCCTCCAAACTGAGCTAAGAAGTGAAAATTTTGTATGCACATTTAGCATAGGTCCTACATGTGCCTTTTGTTGGTTTCGACTTTTCATCCTCATTGCACTTCCTCACAACTTTAAAAATGTAGTTTTTTGGTCAGTTTTCCTCTCGCATACCCCCCCCCCTCCATTGATCGGGACATTGAGATTTGGCTTAAATATAGATTTTGGAGATTTCAGCTATTCACTCCAATACCTATCTGTACCTGAAGCGCTGTTCAAGAAAAAAATTCCAGTGCGCTCCTTTTTTTATTCCACAAGTGGAGAATTTGAATATCTTCTTAATTAATGAATATCCGGCTCAAAAAGTACCGCCAAGAGATGATTTTTTTTCTTTTTTCTTTTAAATGTAAGAGTTGAGAAAGAAATCTTTCTATTGTATTGGTTGTATTGTAGTAGTTCAGCAAGTTGCCCTTCAATTTATAAAGCTTAATGTATGTTTGTTATGTCTGACTAGCTTCAAATAATCTTCAATTACTCTAGACTGACGACCTTGCATTATTCTTGCAAGTTGCTGCCATACGATAAATGCGAAAACTATTGACCTATTTTTTTTATCCCTCATCACCGGCAACCGACAACATGAAATGGTTTATCAACTTATGCATTATTATTCTTCCATCTTCCTCATTTCTATAGAATAAAACGCCTACAATTTATGTAATTCCATTAGACAAATAGGTATGACAATAATTTAAACTGCAGAATTCATACTTTTAGTTATATCAGCTCTAAGTATCATGTATCAACGACAGTTATCACGAATATGATTTCTCCTCCATGCTACCAAGTCGATCGAAAAGTTACATAAAAAGTAGCTCAGTAAAATTAGCCAAAAAAAGGTCCTACGAGGAAATTTGTGCAGCAAACTGAAATTTGGTACAGTGGTCCGTTTTGATCGCCTAAACACGAATCCGAAGAGTCCACAACTGTCGCCTGCGAGCTTACCACGTTAATGTGGATCTTAGCTCCCCAAATCTGGTTTTTGGCCCATATCTGTTCAAGGGATTTAGGGTCCACAGCAGGGGTTGAATTGATATTAAGGTGATGAGACTGCCCAGAACATGCATCATAATAGCGTACACATTATTCGCAATACTATTTGATTTCGTATGTTGGAGTTGACTACCTCTTTTGTTGAAATCACCCCTGATTATGGGGTTAGCAATACCATCAAGCATTTTAGCCAGTTTAACATGGTAATAGAAAGCAGTTTACACGAATATTGTCATTCGCCACCTCCCTAGGGTTTACAAATATCATCGTATATTCATCTGACAAAAAATTTGATGTAGATCAACTTTCGTGGAGCCCATTTCTGCACTAGGATGAACATTAAGACAGATATGGGCCAAAAACCAGATTTGGGGAGCTAAGATCCACAATAACGTGGTAAGCTCGCGGGCGACAGTTGGTGACTCTTCGGATTCGTGTTTAGGCCATGAAAACGGACCAGTATACTAAATTTCAGTTTGCCGTACAACTTTTTCTTATACAATGCTAATTTTGCTGGGCTATAGCTGATCAAAGATCGCATGAATCTAAATAAGTGTTCTCAATGAACCAATACCATAAACCGTGATTGCGAATTTACGTAGGTACTGTAGAAACATTATGTACCCAGGTACACCAATTTATTCGCGTTTAAAATAACGTCAAAATATTCAACCAATCCACGGGGAAACGGAATGAAAACAAATTTCCCCGACCACGATGAAAACATGCCTATATTTAACAAGTTAAACACGCGCTATAATTACCAAAATATACAGGTACGTTACATTGCGTCTATACAAAAGATATTATCGACTTTAGTACATTCTTTTTTTCCCAAATCAACGAGTCAACGTTCCACGTGCAACAAGGCCAGACCGAGGTTCAATATAACTCTAAGGTCAGGGCTATGATTCAGCTCTGATTCCTTGAATGAACGTAAAAAGAAAAACATACGCACACACCTCGTATACTACTTCTTCCGCCTGCATTGTCTTACACCTCTAAAAACCAATACAAGTGGGGAGATCAAGTTGGGTCGTTTTTATAACCGAAATAACGCTTCGTTTAAATCGCAGCTAAATCGTTTTCCTTGTTAATTTTTTTATCGTGTCATTTCCCATCTTAGGTATAGGAAAATTCAAAACCCGCAAACGAATAATCTTTCAGTGTAATTGAAGCTCAGTTTTCTACGACTAGACAAACATTTAGTTTCCGAAGAGCCAAGTAGACCATTCTTTTACGAATACGCAATAGATTAAAATAAAAAATCCACCAATTTTTCGATTTCCAAACTTCTATAAGTTTTAAAATTCAAAAGTTGATTGAAATAATAACTTGATTTTAGTAACACTAAGAGATTTGTATAACGATCGAAATCTTACAGGGATCAAACTTCAAGCAAAACGAACTTTTAACGGACGCTGACGTATTAAAATTTTAATAAATTCTATTTCTTATTCATTACGTTGAAGTTTCACGCTAACACTACACAATATCAAACGATCTTAAATGAACTAATGTTGATATTCTCTCCGCAGAAATTTTCTAAAGAGAAACGACACTCGAAATATTAGTTTGTCTTTGAAAGATACTATATTAGGTCGCGTCATTACGTAAATTATGACATGAAAAATATACGTAAGCACCTAAGTACGTAGTTCATATATAAAGGTATATTTGAATTCTTATGAAGGGGTGCAAGTTACACTATAAATGAAATTATTTCGTATTCCATTTCAGGTTAAACGTTTCGATGAAAAGCTTTGACAAATGGAAACAGAAATAATATACACTCTCGTCAATGAATTCAGCTTTTATTCAAGTTCCCAGAGGGTAAAATACTATCTAAAAAAAATTGTAAAGCTTAAAATATTAATTAGATTTTTTAATTCATCAGTTTAATCCCCAACAAAGAAAAAATTCATCAAGAACGAATTATTCCAAAAAATTATTTTGTTGAAAGGACTCGTCAATATTTCATATTTCATAATTTGCAAATTGTGCATGAGTGCTACAGAATAGACAAGTAAAGACATAATTATGAAAAAAAAAAATAATATAAATTAAGGATTTAATAAACTGGTAAAATACGTGTACTCTACGTGTATTCTTTTCACACTGCTCTCAGTCAGCAAGAAAAAATTTTTGTAATACGGAGCGAGTTGACCAATCAAATAGTGTGTAGATCTAAGTATCAAAATTCGCTGGATATCACAAGAATGTGTGCTTGCTTGCTCAGAGTAGCATGGAAATAATACATCTTCTGTCTCAATTAAGAGAGGAAATTTGATAACGTGGTGCCAACATAGGCAAGGAAACGTATCAAGTTGCAATAAAGCCACATATTTCTTGCTTTTCTCGTCACCATTGTATGTATAGCTACTGTCCCCCCCCCCTAGTCACCGAACTCCTTATTTCATTTAAACTCTTAACTGAGACAGAGTATAATTATACTGTCAAATTTCACAGTTACTGTAAATGGAAGTATACTGTATCTATTTTACTTCAAAAAGGTATAGTACAATTATCGTGATGGTCTCGCAACAAGATTAATATATTTTATACAGCTCGTAATATTCAGAAGAACGAAATCGTTACCGCCCTTTTCTACTCTTTCACTTTTCAGCAAATTTCGGTATGATTTCTTTTATGTGCAACAGACAACGATGAACAAGCATAAGAATAAAAATTCTGAAAAATCACAAAAAAGGGTTTCTCTTCAATGCAGTGATCCAAAACAGAGAGAATGGCCAATTTTTTTTTTTATGAAATTTGCACATCATGGGATCATAATAGTTGTGAGATAACCTCGAAGTGATGAGCTGAAAATTTTAGCTATTCAACTGATTTTTTCAATTTGCAAAACCGACTCGAAATTCGTATCCTTAGCATCCTTCGCAAGACCCACATCTCAAAGGTGTCGATTCTTCTTTTATCATCTGTCTTCAATGTCCACATTTCCACGGCATATAGAAAAACGGAGAAAACAAGTGACTGTATAAGTTTCTTCCTTGTCTTACTGGAGATATTGTTAATACATGTGACATTACGCAGTCTGGTCATAGCTGATTTGCTCAGAGCGATTCGACGCCATATTTCTGTTGACAAGCCTCTATCTGCTTCGATGATGGAGCCTAAATATTACGAAAGCGTTCATCTTTTTGTATTCGCTCAGAGCTGTACAAACTGGAACACACTTGGCCCAATCCATCACCATGACTTTCATTTTTGATGTATCAATACAAAGTTCAAGTTTTTTCCTGGCCATCTTCACCAGGTTGACAAGCTCCACCATTTCCTCTTCATCCAAAGTAATAAAGATGGTATCATCTGCATATCGCAGATTAGAGATTCATCTTCTTCCAATGGAAATACCACCAGTCCGATATTCTAGAGCCTCGCGAATCATGTGCTCACCATAGATGTTGAGTAACTGCGGTAATAATATGCATCTATAATGCATCCCCTGTTCCACTTGAAAAGCCTCAAATTCTTCACCATCAATCCCCACCACCATAGAATTGAACTCATGTAAGGACTCCACCAAATCTATTATATGAGCACGAATTCCCATCTCTCTTGAAACTTTGAAGAGCTTCTTCGAATTCATGCAGTCAAAGGCTATGGCGTTATCTATGAAACACGCCACTACAGGTATGTTTAACTCCATGCACTTTTCGATGATTTGCCGGACATTCATTATCTGTTCCCTTGTGCCTCTTCCTGGCATGAACCCGGCTTGTTCAGGTGGAATTTGCTTCTGTAGATACACATTGATCCAATTGTTTAGGATTTGTAAAATGACTTTGCTGCCGAGTGGAATTAGAGCAAATGTTCGATAATTAGAGCATAATCTTGCATCTCTTTTCTTATGTAAGGTAATCGACACCTACTGACAGCCCCAAAAATGCGTTTTTCCGGTTGGATTATCTCATTTTTTGTTTTTTGAATGTTATTTTTCGCATAACTCCCCTCCAAACTGAACTATGTGCCTTTCAGGGATCTAGACATTTTAGTCCCATTGAATCTTTCCTACCCTCAATACATTCTTTTCCAATAAATTCTTAGCGAAATGTGCCAAGTATATTTCTCTATGTCTATTTAAACTCGGTTTACCCCACTTATATCCTTCGCATAACTTCTCAACAGGAACTCATCAAAATACAATATGAATGAATCAAAAAAGTGATAAAAATGGGAAATTGGTTTAGTGGATCAAAAATAGATGAACTATGTCCCTCCTGATGAATTTTAAAAAAATAAATAAATTTCCTTATTTAACAAAGGAGGTATAAGGTGGACCAAATTACGCTTTTTTTGGAAATCGGCAAACGGCGTCGGCGGGATCACAATAATTGTGAAATGACCTCTCAAAGATGCGGTGAAAATTTCAGCTCCCTAACTCAATTTTTTTTAATTTTCAAAAAATCGAATAAAAAATTGTTTGAAAATTTTTCCTAAAATTGGAATTTATTATGCATATTTGAACTCAAAATGATCATTGTTGGGAAATTTTTGCCATTGCACCTTTTTTTCAGGGGGTTTGAAATAAGTCAATTTTTGCTATTTTTTCACGATTTTCTGAGAAACAATGAAGGACAATTCTTTTGATGAACGCATTCCTGAAATGTATTTAGGACAGCAATTTTATGATTTTCCGGTAAAGATTTCATCACAAGGGACACATCATCTATTTCAGACTTTCTAAGGCAAACGATCATTTATTTTCTCTTTTTTTGAACCATTTATACTGTATTTTTGTATGCTGGAATACCAATTGAGAACCTCTGAAAAAGGCAGAAGTGAGGAAAACAGATCTGGAATAGGCCAAGGAAAGTGCACTCGGTTTATTTTACTAAGAATTTACTAGAAAAAAAATGTTCAGTGATGTGAAAAAGTTTTTGGAAAAACACGAAAGAACGAAACAGTAAGCACTCCTGAAAATCGTATATGGGCGATAAAATTGAAATTTTGCGCTCAATAATCTAAAATTGATGTGTTAAATCCACATTTCAGGAGGATATTTATAAAAAAAAATTTTCCTTCATGGTCTTTCAGAAAATCGTGAATAAACGCAAAAAGTGACACTTTTCAAGAACCCTTGAGAAAAGGAGAAATTGCAAAAATTTCCCAATATTCAGAGTTCAAATACGAATAATAATTCCATTTTTGGAAAGAATGTTCAAAAAAAATTTGCATTCAATTTTTTGAAAATTTAAAAAAAATTTCGAACTTTATATAATTTTGGCATGCTTAAAAAATTGAGTTTGGGGGCTGAAATTTTTACCACGTTCTTTTATGGTCATTTCGCAACTATTGCAACCTTGCTGTTCGCAGATTTCCCAAAAAAAAGCAAAATTTGGCCCTCCCTAGTACCTATGATAAAGATAGGTGATTTGGCCCTGTCCTCAGATTCGGTAAATTATCACGGAACATTGCGAGAAAGCTCCAAAAAAAATTTTTATGCCCAAAGACTACCTCCGAACCAACCCCCCTTACCCCCAATCCTTCATTATAGTGAAAAACGCATATTTCTTATTAAAATAATCGTCTTAAAAGTATCTTTTTGCTACAAAATTGAAACTAACCATAATGCGTAGTGGCAGGAGGAAACTATATATTAGAATTTTTTCATCATTTTTTAGCCAATAGGTGGAGAGAAATGAACAAAAGAATCACGCAAAAACCTAAAAAGACTTGAAATTTTTTTCTAAATGTTAATCTTAGTGAGTACTTACTCCCAGAATACTTATTTTTTCATTTTGAGTGGTGGGTCATGTCAAAAATTGTAAAAACCCTTAAAAAATGAGAATATTTTGAAATTTTTTTCATTAAAATTATCTCAAAATTAAACGGAACCGCCATAAATGACAAGAACACATCAGAAAATTCCTATATCTAAATTTTTGATGATGTGCGTTTATTTATAGGTGTTTTGTGAATTTAAAAAAATGGGAAACTAAAATAACACATAAAAAGAAGGTGCTCATAGTTACCCTTCCGACTAACTCGAATAAAAGAACAAACCTCAAATACGTGTTAAGCGGGTCAAATTACCTCAATATCTAGATATCCTAAAAAAATCGAAAATTCAGCCAACATTAAAAAAAAAATTCAGCCTATCCTCTTGTACACCTTAATAAAAGATACCATACGAATATTAAATATCTTATTCTTTCTCGAACTCACATAAACTAACACATTCCGAATAAGAGGTAACACAAGATCCGATACTGAAACGCTTCAACACCTCGCTCGTATTTGCTATAAACGATGAATTTACAGAAGACGAAATGCGACTATTATAATACCTAGTAATATGATATGTACCTGCAAACGAATAATTTTCGATTAAGAATACGTCGTGTCGCCTCGCGTCGTAACAATATTACATAACAAAACGGGATTAGATTTCCTTATCTCTTATTCATAGTGCGTTTGTTTACATTTTCAAATGAACGCGTAAATTACAGCACCATTCATCTTTCGTCGATGTACAGTGTATAGCTTCTGTATACAAATAGAAATCACGGCGTGACTTATTAATTCCTAATACATCATCGTCGCCACTATATCACTGGTTCATTTAACTCGCTCCCTTCATCGTGCGTACGTCTTTTTAATGCTTTTTTAGTTTCAATTACGATAGTACTGAAGATTAATCAGCTCGCGTTTGATGTTCTCTTTCGAACATCACTTTATTAAATTAATAAACCATTTGTAAACTTTTTGTTTCTTCTGTTCTTCGCTGTTGTAGGGTTCCACATTCATTCATCTCACTCTAGCACTAATCTCATAATTATGTAACTAACTGGTAAGTAAGTACTAACTCGTCTGTCTTCCATTCTTTGTAAAACCATCATCATTTTGACTTTAATGAAATAATTCGCAGGCAGTTTGAAACTGGAGCGCTTATTAGATCACGTACCCAGTACACAAAAAATTCGTTTCCTTTCTTCGCATTCAAGGATCAAGTTAGATACCTCTAATTTTTACCACTTTCTTTCTGACGTCATTTTGTATTTCGTAACTTTTATTTACTGAACTCGTCTTCGATTTTAGGGTTTTTTTTTTTCAAAAGTGGAGGGGGCACTGAAAAAAGCTGCGAAATGACGTCAAATGAACGTGATAAAAATTTGGGGTTTTCATAACTCGAACCCTTAACCACCTCCCCTTTTCTTTAAAATTTCATAAATGAAAAATCAAAAAAAATTTTCTTTTTAGATTTTTTTGGTGCTAACGTGTCATAGCAGACCACATGAGACAAAACAAAACTATTCGTCATTTTTTATCCTGATTTTATATGCCATATTGTCAATGAAAACCACACTATTACAGTCTATCGATCAACAACTGGTGATGGGGGGATACCGAAAAAATCCTTTTGGCCATGCAAAATGTTTAGTTATAATTCTTTACTTCTGGTTTTTTCCCCGAACACTAAATTCAGACCAAAATCGCTCCAATTCGGTCAATCGGCTCAATTTGGCGGCAGATTCGATATATACGAATGAGGATGACCTTGCGTAAAAATTTAGTCATGTCCAAATTTGGGGGAGGGGGTGCTGAGGACCCAAAAACGTAAAAATTGTTTCTTTTTAAGCCAATCGACAGAGAATCCAAAGTTGTCAAACATATCCAAAAATCAACTTCCTAGGTCAATTAGGAGAGGAAATATGAAGGTTATCGCCTTTTTGACCTTGAAAAAGGACTATTCTTCCCCTATCACCTACCAAATTCAGCTAGGAAGTTATAATTTGCTATGTACATTTAGTAGGGGCCATAAATGTGTTTTTTGGGGTTTCGACTTTTCAGCTCCATTGTACCTCCTTACAGTCCCAAAAATATGGTTTTTTGGTTGGATTATCTCATTTTTTAAGTTTGTTTCTCGCGTAACTCATCTCCAAATTGAGCTAGGAAGATGAAATTTTGTATGCACATTTAGTACAGACTCTAGATGTTTCTTTTGCGGGTTTCGACTTTTTAGTCCCATTGTACCCCCTCACAGCCCCGAATATGTGATCTTTTGGTCGGTTTTTCTTATATTTTGAGTTTGTTCCACGCATGACTACCCTTCAAATTGAGCTAGGAACTTAAAATTCGGTATGTACATTTAGTAGGGATCCTACATGTGCCTTTTAGCAGTATTGACATTTTAACCTCAATGAACCCTTCCCACCTTCAACACTGATTAGGAAAATCGCGATGCTCTTTTTCGATTCTCGCGATTGTACTATCTCACGAAAATCAGGTTGAAAATAGCGATGCTTTTTTTTTTTTAATTTTCCATGAGATGTTGATTTTTTTTTTCTTTTTTAAGTGTGGTTTTGAAACTCTTTCTTGAAAAGTAAAAAAAAAAAAAAAAACAAAGAAAAGTTTTTTTTTGGTTTCATGCGGTGTACTGTGACACGTTAGCACCAAAAAAATCGAAAAAAGAAGACAATTTTTTTCAATTTTTACGTAAATTTTGAAATTTTAAACAAAAAGGAGGGTGGGTAAGAGTCCAGTTGGTTTTACCACATTCATTTTACGTCATTTCACAACTTTTTTTAACCACCCCCTACAACTTTCGAAAAAATAACCTAAAATTGAAACGTCCTACTGTTCACTCAGCTGGGTCAAATTTTGTTTAAGCGAAATGGCCTCCAAGACAATGCAATAAAAATTTCAATTTGCTAACTTGATTTTTTTCAATTCGCATAACTCATTCTGAAGTCAAGAAATTTTTTTAAATTCCAAAAAATCTCAAATTTTTTTTTTTCGTATTTCTTTTTAATATAAAATAAGTACATATTGAATATCTATCGATTTTAAATTATTAAGTTATTAGCCAGTTTTTCAGGGGTGCATTCTTAAAACAGTTACATATATTTCCTATTAGGTCAAATACATGCACAAATTCCCAAAGCATGACTTTGGGAGGCACTTTATGGGGGGACGCAGGGAGAGGGGAAGGGAGTTTTACAGGTGGGAAGTACAGAAGAATTAGGCCTTTCACCCAATAAAAATGATGTTCTAGTTTTTTATTTGTGATCAAATTATTAGTGTCATGTATCACGTAAAAAGGAATATCGAGCTTTTTCAACTTCCACTTCGAGCAACGAAAATTGATACCCAATAAGTTTTCAGTAAATGAGTTGAAAATTAAAATAATTTTTCAAGAAAAATAAATCGATGACACTCGATGAGTTGTGAAGGAACCTCTGCAAAAACTAGTCACACTGCCATCACATGTGTTTAGAAGAATTGTTGCTATTCTTTGAAGCTAATTTTTTTTCAGCGTATTTCAACAAAAATGATTACTATTGATAAAGGAAAAAAGTTACGACGAGCTTGAAAATAATTATCATGCAAGGCACGGCACAGCGCACAACCTTTGAATGGCATCGATTGAAAGCGGTTACATGGATAAACCGGTTCCAATTCTCAACACACTTATAGGTAAATGAATCTATGGCGAATTGTTGTCTCAATGTTAATCACAGATTTATAAATATACATGTTGGTTGGTCTATGCATTTTACTCAGACCAGATTTCGTACTATGGTTCTAACAAGTTTCATACCGTTTTATATTAATTTTCTTTATACATACACAATTACGCATAGTCCATCTACGTATATCCCTATGCGTACCAACATTTAGTGGATACCTGCAAGCATTTCAAACCTTATGACCTCGTATCACGTGCAGCTTTCTCCAGTCATTTTACACATCCACATATTGTATTTATAGGAATACGGTTTACAAAATACGCGTACTTTATCCGTGTTAGGCTTGGTTAAAATGTGTACTAACTTTTTCAATTTTTTTTCAAAAATTCATACCGTGAGAATGCCAAATAATTCCATAAATGGAACGACAAAATTTCAGCTAAATGGATACGTAAGATTCATACCTCAAAATACTCTATTTACCTAAACTTCCTCTTTTCCTGAGATACGTTTGGTTGTGAAAGAACATCGTCATCACTATTGACGAAGTTTAAACTCTACAGTTCAACTATCCCTTTCGATTTTTTACTATGTTTATATTAAAATTTAAAATAAGGTAAATATGTCAACAATACTAAAGAAAAAGGATAGATTTTTTTCTTTATATGTGCAGAAGTAATGACGATTAGAGAGAAAATATCAAGCTTCTGATGACCTCCAGATGATATGATAGAAAGTTCAATTTCCACGCATCGATCGATGTTTATCATTCTTTCGGAGTAGATCAGAACTTGATGATTTAATGGTTTTTTCAATCATTTTTCTTACTCGCTTGAAAATACGAAAATTTCGATTACATCGCATACCTTAGACTCGGGAAAAAATTTAAATTTTGTTTTCGAGTAAAATGGAGAAATGTGAATTTTGACAATCACAAAAAAAGCGTAATTTTGGAGCGGAGGCACTAACCATACCATTTTGACTTTCAGTTTTCTTCGTTATTTTGTCACTAGGAATGAAAAGTGCGGACTGGTACTCTTTGCATTTTTTGACCGAACTGCGAAAGCGAAATCATTCAAAGGGAAGGTTGAAAATTCTAGACTCGCCTACAGGGCGTAATTTCAAATAAAAATTGTAGAAACGTAGTGTTCGTACTTGATACATTTCTAAAAAAAATCAAGGGATGTTTTTCACTAATCCATAAAATATCTCATTTTCAATTCTCTGTAGAAAAAAAGTCTTAGAATGAAAAATGACCAGTATTTAAAGTGCTAAAACTTTTGTTTGAACTTTTTCCCCGTAGATTCAATTTTTTAGTTCTTTTGGTACTTAAATATCATATTGGTACATACTAGGGCGAGCCATAATGGATATGAAATGACCTTAAAGTGGTGTGATAAAAATTTCAGCTTTCAAATCAATTGTTTGAACTGGCAAAACTGACTCAAAATTCGCTAATTTTTAAAAAATCTACGATACTTATTTATATCGAAAATTATCGCTGTTGACCAATTTTCATTATTTACTTTTTTTACAATTTTCTGAAAAACTACGAAGGAAATGTTTTTTTTTTTTTGAAAAATGCCCTCCTAAATTGGATGTAGGACTTTAATTTTGGATAATTAGACGTAATATTTCAATGTTACTTCCCCCAGTTGATTTTTCAGCGGCACTCAAAAAAGGTCATTCTGCAACTCTTTTCAAGTAAAGAACATAGCCCGAGTAAGTAGGGTGAATCGGCCCTCGACTGGGATTTTTAAACTTTTCAATGGATATTGGTCCCATTAGTTTGAAAACTCGCTGGTAAAAACTTTGACCCCCTACTTCAACCCTACCCACAAATTTATAAATTTTTATATTCTACAATTCTCGACTGAATTCCTTTAAAACTTGCTGGGGTGATTGACCACACCGAGAGCCTTCCCCGGAATTTTTTTCAAAATTCTTCGAATGTACATTCATCTTGAAAAACGAATTTAAAAATTTAAAAGCTCAATATTGATATGTTGTTACAGACCATATACGTTATGTAGTATACCCATATGTACATCATATATTTTGTTCAGAATTTTTTTTACCATAAAAGACCTCAAAAATTGCAAAAAACCGTATCGTATTTTTTCACTCAATTTTGCGCTTGAAATGGTCAATTTGCGTTTAAAAAATTTAATCTTTAAAACATAAACCGTGCGACTTATTTTTATTCGAATATTATCTTTTCACCTCTGTAAACACTTTTTCTCCTTTTTGGACGCTTGAAGCTTCATTTTTTGTGTTTTGATGAAGCTGAGGTGTAATAGTAAGGGGGTTTTCCGCTCAAAAATCGCTCAAACCCGATCAAAATTTACGGAAAGCGGAAATTTCGTATATAGGTAGGTACTATGGAGTATGTATTTCAATATTCCTAAACATCGCTAAAATCCATGCATATTTTGCCTTTTTTTATGAGTCAAGAGCGGTGAGGGGAAAGTGCAAATTTTGATTTTTCGCCAATAACTTTTCAAATAATGTACTTACGAAAAATATGCTGAAACCAAGGTTGTAGAGTACCAAAAAACCAACTTCTTTGACTGCTTTTCTAGAAGATTTGTGAGAGGGGTAGTGGGAACTAAAGCATTCAGAAAGAAGTCGTGGTTGAAAATTTTCCCAAGATACGAGTAATTTTCAAAATTCGGCGTAATCAATTCATAAGGGAGTGGTTGTTTCGCATAGTACTTTTCAGTACCATGTAAAATAAGAAAAATACAACAACACCTTTTCTCAAAAGGGAAGGAGGGCGTTGAAGCCTCTGCTGAAAAAGTCGCAATTTTCTCCCGCTGATGAGTGACAGACTGAAATTCCAGCCAGCTAAAAATCTAATGAACTCCATTCTGAGGTTTTTTTTTCAATATCTTTATTTTAGGTCGCTCCCCCTTTTGCGGGTATTTGCGACCTTGTTATT